>VWPW01015695.1:318852-454164 GCA_013389825.1 Crypturellus undulatus | reverse complement strand
TGCGGAGCCTCCGCGGCTGCCGCGCGGCCGGGCCGGGCAGGGCAGGGCAGGAAAGTTGGTGCGGCGCGAACTTGGGCTGAGTTTCGGGGAGGCTGCGCGGGGAGACGGCGTGTGCGCTGCGCGGGGTGCGCGCGGGGTGCGCGGGGTGCGGGAGCGGGGCGGCGCGCGGGGGCATCGCCCCTTCGTGACCCACATCGGTGTGGGCTCCTGGGCGCGCGCGGTGCCAGCTGCGCCCGCCGCGGAGGCGGTGGCGGTGTCCCCTTGTGTGCGGTGCTCCGCGCCTCTGTGGCACTCCGCTAAACGCGAGGTGCGGAGTAAAATATCTCCGCTGTGGGGCTGGATCCCTGCGGGTGGAGGGTGTCTCAGCGGCATTTTAGCACGGGAGCTGTCGGTAGCGGGAGGGAAAACTGGGCATGTCTTAGTAACTTTTACGCAGATAGCTGCGGGCAATGGCTACTGTTCCGTGCTTGAGAATTTAGAGATCCGTGTTTTTCTTATAGGTTTGTAGTCTTCTGTATTCAGTCATTACTACAAATGCCTATAAAAGTAGTAAACAGTAATCATGTTGTTTAGAAATTATTTTATATTTTGTATCATGTAAGACGCAACTTGCTATGCATGTATATACACTAATTTCTACATTACTTATATTATTCAGTATATAAAAACACCTACTATAATACATCTGTTTTTCCTGTTATGAAAGTGGCGTTGTCACAACATTGTCACTCTGAATTGTTCTTCCCATAGTTTGTCCTCTCATAGTCTTATTTGTTTCAAGGTTAACTCTTGTGTAAATTTAGTGTATTTTCCTAAAGATTTGTGGGATTGGCACTTTGAAAATACGCTTATCACATAAATATTCTTTGCAACTGCTGCGTTGATAGCTGAATGTGTTAACATAAATCAAAACAGAGGCAGAATCAATGAAAATTTTGTCTTAGCTAGTTTTAGGTCTGAGCAGGAGCAAACTTGGATTCTTTCTGTTAACTTGAGTAGGTTTTGTAGAAGAAATAAAGAAGCTTGTGGACCTTCGATGATTGTTTCTCTATGCATACATAACATTTCTGTAAATATTTTCTCAGTCGCATAAAGGTCTGACAAGATGTTTGTTAGTAATTAAATTGCTTTTTCATACATTACTACTCTTACATTGCGGTATTGGGCATTACATGATCAGGGTCAGAAGTAATTACTGCAGTTAAGAATCTTAGGTGTATCTATTAAAATAGTAGTTTTTTCATGTTTGCAAAACATTTGGGGACAGTTTACCTTCCACTAGGATTATCTGTCAGCAGCTGAGACCTAATGCCAAGCTTCTGAAAGATGTAAAATGACCTGAATATTGATAGATTTTTACCCATAGAATTATTGCTGAAACAAATGCATTGTTACTGTGTCTGATAGGTTGTGGTAGGGTATTATGTTACAGTCAGCAATATTCTGCTTTAAATTCCAAATTTAACCCAGTTAAGTACTTCTTTATATGCTTCTAATCAGGTGCTGTTGCGCTAATATTAATAACACCTGTTTGTCCTTTAAGCGTGAATGAAGAGGACAATTTCTATGAAGAATAAAATTACTTAATCCTGGAAAACCTCTCAAAGCACCTTTAGCATCGGAGCTGGAGAAAAATATGAAGGAACAATCCATCTGACTCTCTGCCTCTCACACAGAATAAAAAATGGCTCTTTATAAAAAGACTGTCGCGAATGTCTTAGAGGAACCCCTTTTTGCTTGCAGAAGGAACCAGAATGTTAGGAAAAAACTGAGACTGATACGAATAATAGGGCTTGTCATGAGTATAATGGCCATTAGTACTTTCTCTCTTTCAATTAGTGCCTTTTTCAAGACCGAGCCACGTAGCACAGAGCCGGCCAGCAGCCTCGATAGCCCACGGCTAACGCACGGGCACCAAAGAACTCTCTTGGATTTCACAGAACTGAGCGGAGGCAGCACCCCAGACCCTCTTGTCCCTATGAATCACAAAGCTGAGGACAGCAACGCAACAGAAGATCATGCCAAGGGAGAGTACCCAGAGGACCTTTTCTCTCTGGAGGAAAGAAGAAGGGGAGCAGTCATCCTCCATGTGATTGGGATGATCTACATGTTCATAGCCTTAGCCATAGTCTGCGATGAGTTCTTCGTTCCTTCCTTGACTGTCATCACCGAAAAACTGGCCATATCTGATGATGTGGCTGGGGCAACCTTCATGGCTGCTGGTGGCTCGGCCCCTGAGCTCTTCACTTCTTTGATTGGAGTCTTTATATCCCACAGTAATGTCGGCATTGGCACAATAGTGGGGTCTGCCGTGTTCAATATCCTGTTTGTTATTGGAATGTGTGCTTTATTTTCTAGAGAGATCCTAAACCTCACCTGGTGGCCGCTCTTTCGAGATGTGTCCTTTTACATCATTGACTTGATCTTGCTAATCATCTTCTTTCTGGATAACTTAATCGTGTGGTGGGAAAGCTTAGCGCTCCTGACAGCATATTTTTGCTATGTGACTTTCATGAAGTTCAATGTGCAAGTAGAAGAATGGGTGAAAAGATTTTTGAACAGGAACAAGGTTGAGAAGGTAACAGCAGCAGACTCTGAAGGAAAGGTTGGTCAATTTTTAATGAGATTTGTGTATTACTGCTCTTGCAAATTCTGAGTCTCTATTTATCATGAGGGCCCTGATACAGTACAATAAGCCATATAGCATGTTCGATGCTTTGCTAAAAGGTTTTTTGTTGTTGCTCAATCAGTCAAACAGAACTGAAAAAAAAAAGCATGAGACAGCTTTCTAGGAAATCAATAGCTCTTAACTCCGGAACAATCCTAATCACGAGAACACCAAGGAAAACAATGCACACAAAAACACCCAGATCTTCATTGTTCAGCATTTTCCCACATCAGTAAGACCTGAAATAATTTTATTTCCTTTCTGAGCTTATGCTGAGGTTATGCAATAACTATGGGGCATCTTTTTTTTTTTTTTTTGACAAAACTCAACTTTTTGTTGTCTTTTACTTCCTCAAACAAAAGTAAAAGCACTTAGAAAACTATATAGTCTTACTTTTATGTGTTTCATCTTTTGATTTTGATTATACAATACTTATTCCTTGTTGCAATTAATAACAATTACATGAGAATATATCTCCGGAGAAGCAGTGACAATAATGGCAAAATGCTGGTACCCTCAATTTAAGTGTGATTATGATCGTCTTTCTTGCAGAGCACCTTGCATTGGAGCAATTTTTTTTTTTTTTGTCTTCATACCTGGTCATGAGTAGGGAAGGGAATTATGCATAGAAGTGTTTAGTGGGTCTTAGTCAGTTATAACTCTCTCTCTTAAACAGATCACTTTTTAGGGAAGTATATATTTAAAATATTTTTGAGATTGAACCCATAAATACATAGGGATGTAGGCAGTGTGTTAACTGAATGTTTAGTCCTGAAATTGAAGTGTCTAGTTTTATATGACAATCAGATTATTCATGAGGTAAGATTATATTATTCAGTGAATAACTACTCAGTGTTGTGTTTATTTCTGTAACACTTATCAGAGGATCAGGAGGGAAAGGATATATTGGTCTAAATGTATAGACATGCAACCAGAGGGAAAGAGAGACTGAATACCTGTAACTATATAGAGAGGTTGCATTCCTGTGACTGAGGAAAACTGAGGATTCTGCCCATAGACTGAACTTCCAAAAGAAATACATGTTTTCATATTTTGTCATTGGAACCACAACAAGTCCCTTAAAACAAAAACAGAAAATCCTACTGCTGTTTGTTTTTTATTTTTTAGTCAAATTTAAAACTTATTTTTGTTTTCATTCTTTTCCCAAAATTCGCCTCTTTGTCTTTTTCAACATGCACATACTACATTTTAAAAGCAAACAAAAAGAAGGATAAACAAGTATTACCTTAAGTATTGAAGAAGTCTTCTTTTTTACCTGCATTAATTTTTCTGTTTCTTGCTAATGCATTATTTCATAGTGCATTTTCAGTTCACATTAAGTGTGTAATACAGGAAGAGATTAAATCTGAGGCAACCATAATCAATTAATCCTCTATCACTTAATCATCTATCAATTATTTTCAGCTAGGTCAACAGAAATATAAGAAATTTGTAGGCCACATTTCACATAGACAATGTTTAAAATACTCTGGGTAGTTTTAATTTTAAATATTTGTATTTTGGAGACCTCATCCATTTATTGTTTGATACATTTTTTTTCTATTCTTAGTATCATATTACTTTTTCAAAAATGGTCAAAAATGGTCTACATTTTGTAAAATGAAACAAATATCCCAGCGCCACCCAAGTCCTACATCACATATTTCATGAATATATTTTCTGGAGCTGACATGACATTAAGTATGTAAGAATGATAAACTCACTGAGAGGTAAAGGAGGATGAAAGAGATCCTCTAATTTATTAAAATTTAGCAAAGTGGTGTTGCTACATCTTGGTGAAAAGTAGCTTCTGAAGTACATACTCTCATACTTTCTCTAATGATCCTTGCTGTCAAGAGAGAATTTTGAGTAATCTGTAGCACTTTGAAATGATTATTCACTATGAATTCCTTTGGCATTCACTTCAAGAGCATTTAACAGCATGAACTGATTTTCTAAGAGCAAGGATGTCATAAATGATTTTTGAGAGAATCACACTGAAGCTCTGTATTCATTTACTTACCATTTGTCTAATACTAGATATTTTGTTTTTATTGCGTTTTAAATAGAAAAGCTATGACAGGCATACCGAGGCTTGACAGAAGTGGATGTTCACCTTCTAAGTTTCATTATAAAGCAAGAATAAAATAAATATTTTTATAGTCTGGGATTTGTTGCGTGGTAGTGAAGAGGGTGCACATGGATGCTTAATCCCTAATCAGCAGAGATTTGAAGTACTGCAGAAGTGATAGCCATGACTTTTGGTAGCAGGTGATACTTCATTTCTTTAACACTTGTAAACCTAGATTGCTTCCAGCCACCAAAAATGTGCTTTAATGTCAAAATACAAATGTGTATGAGGAAATGATTATATCAAATGCAAAATTTGTTATTGTTTGAATGGCAAAATGTATATTTCTTTCCATTAGGGCAGAAAATGCTTAAGTAGCTTTCTGGAATCTGTGGTTTAGAGTGATTTCAAAGAACTTTATTTCAAAAATGCTTAGAAGATTCTGTTTTTTATTTTTACCAGCACTTCATCTACACATGCACTATTGATTCTGCTGTTACTAAACTGGCAAGTGATCTCTAGAAAACCTGCCTGTGGTATTTATCTTTAAGACTCTATGTTGTAATCTGAAAGCAGCTCAACAAAGTTGAGAAGTCTAAATAAGGCATCATAAAGCTGGAGGGTTGAAGGGTTAGGTGGCTTAGCAACTAGGCATCAAAGAGTGAAAAATCTAATCCGATGAAAAAGCTTTGAGGTACTAAAATGTGTTTGATATTAATTTCAGTACTTTTATTATCAGTGTTCTTCAATACAGGTTGCAAGTATTACATTCTTTAGAAGGACAGGATCTCCTATATCAAAAAAGTCTTACATATTGAATGATTTGTCTGCTCAATTATTATTTGAATACCTACTACTTATCAATTTTCCAGAATAAATACATGTCTCCAGGTCTCTTTTAGATTCCTTCCATAGGCCTGCTGATTCCAGAATTAAAGTGAAGGTTTTTTTGTGCTATAAATTCATGAATATTCAAATTAAGATAACTTCTTCAGGTTTTATTTTCTTCAGTGTGTTAGCTGTCTTGTACGTATGTGTACAAATCCAGAGTGTTTGGTATGAATTCCTGCTGTTCCTGCTTTTCCTGCACAAGTTTTCAGTAAAAACTGTTTGAATTCTTAAAGAGCATAGGTTGCTAAATTTGGTAATCCAGCTTTGATAGCAGTATGATGAACCTAACAAGAACAAACTACAAGCTGCATGTATCTAGAGACAATGGGGTCCTGCTGTTTCAGATACGTTGGGAAGGTCACGTTGTAATTGCGGATTATGTTGGTCATATGGTAGGCAGCTGCTGAGCTCCAGAGATGACCATGAGCAAGGGTGGAAAAAGGAAGGGTGAAAGGATAAGGCCTTGTGAAAAGGCAAGAAAAAATGCAAAAGGAGAAGTATAGCAACTGGAGGGACCCATGCGGCAATCTGCCCATGTAGGTCAGCATCAGAAGACTAAGACTGATGCCAAGAAGTGATGTTGAGCCCAGCGTACTGATTTGAGTTGGTCCTACAATGGCCAAAGTCAGTACCTCCAGAAGTCCTTTTAGAAATTATTCTATGTGGCAGGACTTTCTGAGTTTATATGGTCCTCCTTCACAAGAACTGGTAAATTTGTGGAATGAAAAGCAGGAAGACTCACCTTTGATGGTAATTCCGTGCACTCCTCAGTCCTCAGTTGAGTGAAGGCATTTAAAAAGCGAAGGTTGAAACTAAGTATAAAGGAAATAGAGAAGAAAATGGAAATAGCTAAGGTAGATAGGTTGTTAATTAAAGAATTACTTTGACCTTTGCAAAGATTTCAGTCTCCTCTTGATAGTTTCTACTTGTAAGGCACTTTGAATAATATGATAGGTCATGAGAGAACACATGGGAAAAATTGCATTTCATTTTTTAAGTACTGCTTTATTCTTCAATGCATCATGGAGATTATTGTGGAAAGACTTGAATCTGATCACTTGGTAAATAACTTGAAACAGTTCTATTTGACAACTAAGAGAACAGAATGTGGGTGGGATAGGGATATTGCACAATGACATCTGTTTCAATGAGAATACCATTTTAGATAAATAGTTTATGGTATATACAAGCCAGTTACATTTTTTCTATGTTTATAGTGAATTACCTTTGAAAAATGAACTATTTTTACCAAGAAAACATAGTTCCACATTATTTTATTGCCAGCTTTCGTAATAGCTTCTCTGTGATACATTAGGCTTGCACTGGTCTAAAGTGTTGCCACATTCTAGTTAATAGCAGTATTTGCATTTTAAAGGAAAGACAGTTAACTAGTTTTATATAACTATATTATATTACTATAGGTAATTCTCTGCTTTCAGACCGTTTGGCAAAGTATTGAACTGGAGAAAGGACACACACACGCAAAGTCTGAGCTAAGATGTGTTTTTTTAAAGGCAAAAAACAAGTTCCTTGTATGCATACAGAAGGTCTCAGCTTTTTTGTAATTGTTTTGACCACATGGACCATTTTTTCAATTTTTTTTTCAGTGTTGGAACCAGCAGTTATAACTCTATTGATGTAGCCTTTCTTCTCTTGAAAATTTTCTGCAACACTGATTTTCTACAAACATCTGTATTTTCTACAGAATTTTTTGTAGTTTTTCTACAATGAAAGGTTTTGTACAACATTGTTTTGTAGTTCATAGCAACATCAAGGTTTTATTCTACAGATGTCATATGGTTGACTGACCTGGGCAAGCAGAGATGTGTGAATGTAGAGTTGTAAGGACCTGATATCTCACATGCCAATGCAGGGGAGAGAGCTGAGTTACTTTATGTATGTTTGGAGCACTTGCATCATTGTGGTTCTTGCACCAAGTTTTATTTTGATTAAAAAAAAAAAAAGGGTTTCTGTTGTTATTTGCTTTTGTTATCTTGAAACCTTTTCAGATACTTCTATAATAACTTAATATTACTCCAGTAGCTGAAACAGACCATAATGTATGATGCTACTCAATTGATGTTTAGCATGTAGGATTTTTGGTGCAATTTGGGATTATTACTGACATACCTGAAGACTGATACTTCCTATAGCAACCATTAGTACAGTTAATACTATATATAGCAAACATCAGTACAGATTAATATTCCAAGTTTATCTTAGCATCATTTTGTAACTTACTGAGAACAAAGAAGGAATTAATTTTCAGCACTAGAGATTCTAGATGTACGTGCCTGGATATGGAACGGAAAGTGACAGCATGGAAATAGAGCACAGATCAAATGCTCTAATTTGATTAGCTGCCCACCACTAAGATTGATTAGACAACCTTTGCTGATTATGCTACGGAAAGGAAGACTGATGTTCTGCACCCTTAATTAACAGCAAAGGGACAATTATCCATCAGTGTGTTTTGGGATGTTTGTTTTTGTTTCTCTAAAGAATATGTAACTAAAAGGAGGTCATGTAATACTTTTTACTGGCCACAAAATGGCGGCTATGTTGGCAAGTGCTATTCAGCGTGATGTTTTATATCATTTTGCATACAAGAAGACAGAAAAACTCCACAATTAAAACATGATGCTGAACAAAACAGCAAGAATAGGTTTGTCCAGAGCCTCAAATCTGGAAAGTTTATAAACTCTTTGATTATCTTGGTCTTGGTGACTTTGGTCTAGATCTACATTATGATGCAGGATTTAGAGAGGATGGAATTTCAGTCCCAAAGTCAGAATTCCGAA
The DNA here is from genome assembly GCA_013389825.1 of Crypturellus undulatus. Lineage (NCBI taxonomy): Eukaryota > Metazoa > Chordata > Aves > Tinamiformes > Tinamidae > Crypturellus > Crypturellus undulatus. The sequence continues at coordinate 445,733 of VWPW01015695.1, read as the reverse complement.
ACTCAAAATGTCTGCCTGCCTGCAGACAGCTCAAACTCTGAAGCAGCTTTGATTTTTAGCAGGAAAGTTCATGTTTTGCTCCCAGATATGCTCGGAAATGACAGACCTCAGGTAGATCAGTATGGTATCTCTTGTCCACTTCACCCATCAACTAGACCCAGAGGCTTCTTCAACCTCATCTTCTTCTGGTGAAACTAATATATTAGTATACTAGGGTGTGATTTAAGTGAGTGGCAAATGTAGGGGATCTCTGTACAAGGAAATGAAGGTGTTGGTCACTTCCCCACTTCTTCTGACCGTGTTTTGAAGGACACTATTGATCCCTCCCACTCCTTTTAAAGGGAGGGTGCAAGTGCAGGTGTGGGATGTGGGTAGGGAGAGGTGCCCTGGGGCAGTGTTTGTGGCAGGCGGAGGGCACTGCAGTGCGAAGTGTAGGACACTGCTGAGTTTAGGGCAGCCTTGGCCATCCCTGGGCAGCCTGCACTGCACCATGAAGGCCAGAAGCCAAAACACTGGGTTTTATGAAGTATTTCTCTCCCTTTAATAATCTGTGCTGTTGCCATCTTTTATTAGCTGTAAATATCATTCCAGTGAGAACTGAAGCATTTTGCTTTTGTAACTGTGGAATCAAATTTTGTATATATATATATATATGTATATATATATACACAAAGTATATATATATACACAAAGTATACATATATACACAAAGTATATATATATACACAGTGTGTATATATATATATATATATGGTATAATGTGGAAGAGATCATCTTAACAGTAGAAAAGCATAATGATCTGAGGTTTCTTTAACAGTGACATGTATTTTCACATCTGTCTGGTGTTCATTAAAAAAAAAAATCCGTTTTTTTTTTTTCTTTTTTTAACCATAGAAATTGGGACTCTTTTGTGTGGAAAGGTTTTTTTTTTAAACTAATCCTGAAGTGGACAGTATGGGTTCCTGTTCTGTCACTTTCAGATTGAACTTGTGAATTTCTTGTGATGATGGTATAGCAGTCCCTAGGTACTGGCAGACTAACGTACAAACACAGGTTGTGCTTGTTGTTGATGCAGATCAATAGAGTGCCAGTATTTCAAAATTAAAATAGCTTCTCATGCTGCTTTCAGAAAATTCAGAATTTGATTTTAGTCGTCAAAAGCAAGGACATACAGAGTCAAGGCAAATCTGAACATTTATAGCTTAAAAGGGTCAATGTGAGATGAGTGAATAATAAAAGCCTTTTATACATGAGGTACATTATAAACAGGAGAATGTATTATTGATGGACAAAGACAATGATATCTGTAGTATCTAAACAATTGATTAACTGTGGATTAAGGCACCTCTTTTCCATTTAGCAACCCTTGTAGCTATTTATAAATGAAACTTCAATATAAACAGTAAGACTTCTTATTTTCTCCATAGTCATCTGCTATGTTTTGCATACTGTGCACTAGTGCAGTGCTACTCATTCTGTAGAGCTAGTGATGCTTCCTTAACTGAAGTTAGCCTTGCTTCTATGTGTTTGAGACAGGTCATCCTTAAATATTGCTCTTACATCCAAATCCATTAATCTTTGCAGCAGTAAGTATGCTATTGGCACAGATGAGAGATTCAAATTCTTTAGTGGAACTGGCAGCCTCTCAGAGCCTACAGTGGAAAGGTATGGCAAAAGCTGATAATTTTAATGAATTTTAAAGCACAGATCAGTTGCTATGCATCATCAGATGAGATGAAGCTGGTCCTCGCAAAAGGGTGCCTGTCTTTGCAGTTTCAATGAGAAACTCTTCATTAAGTACATCTCTCTCAATTTCCAGCATCCTTTTTCAGGGCAGGCTAAACGCCTAACTGTAAAAGGATGCAAGTTTCAAAGCTCTGATAATTTGATCTATTGGTGATAAATCCCTGTTAGAAAATGCTCTCAACTTCACATTTTTCTGTTTGAACACAGCCACAAATAACTTGAATTATTATTAGCTTTGTTATCAAAGATCTGAGGTCAAAATCAGGCATCTGCCACACTAGGTGCTTAAACATCGGAATGAAATCACCATTCCTGCTCTCTGTGATTCATGATGGAAGAAGATAAATGTCACACAAAGTTCCTGGGAAGTGATTCAGTATGTATAATTTTATGTGTATTAATACATGCTTACCCTTCTACATAGCATACTGTCTGCTTTTTGCCAATCATCCAAGCTGTCATTGAGTTACTGATTATTTATTCTACACTAATATTCAGGGGACAATTTAAGAAAATCATTTATTTCGCTATATGCTCCTAGGAGGTATCAGTATCTAATACAAGGCAGCATCTTTTGTGCAGCAGTACATAAATCAAGTTTTTAGATATAATGCTATATTTTCATTTTTGTGAAAATAGATGAAAAGAGTGGTTTGGGGTTTGTATGTTGAAATCTTGTATTATTATGTGCAGGTCACAGTATCCCAGACAAATTGAAAATCCTAAGTCAGAACACCCTTAGGAGGTACAGCTCCCAAACCAATTCCATTTGACAGGAGAAGGATAGTAGTGTATTACCACATATTGCATTATTTTACAGGCAATCTCTGTTGCTCTGGGGAGGTACCCTTGTGTGGCTGAAGCCGTGTGTTGGCTTTCGTGTGCTGCTCCCCAAAAATAGAAAATGAAAAAAATGAAACTTTTGAAAAATAGCCATTGCCTTATTGGCAGTAGAGTTAAGCTCTATGTCTGGAAAGGGCAATGAGAGTTTTCAGTTGTGGCTGTGTTTGTTCCTGCAGCAGGTGGAGGGTTCAGAGCTGTCGTTGCTTCCAAAGCAGTTTTATTTAGCTAGGTAACCCCTTGCTGCCAGAATCTCCTGTGGTTCACTTACAGTCCCCCTAGAAGACAATATGATCAGAGCAGTTAAAAAGTTAATTGCTTCTCAGTTACTACGTTTTGCAGTATTCCTTTTCCACTACCTTTGTCTCATTAAAGATGTATTAGTTTACAAAATTGCCATAAATATCAGTGATTTTGGATGACTTTTTTAAATTGAGTTGTGCAAAAATAGACTTAAAGGCATATGTGTAACAGTGTTAACAACCCTATGAAATACTTGAGGGAAAAAAAATATTGGTAGAAAACTATTTTTTGTTGGAAAAAAAATGATGATAATGGAGAATTTGCACCACTGCCTCCCTGACAAATTAATCAGAAATTTTGCTCAGGAATTAATCCTGCTTTATCACCTCTTAACTGCTTACTACTGTGAGTCTTGTCCAAAGTAAGTGGTATTACCCGTGACATTGGTTGCATAACCAGGTAGTGTTAACTTTTCACCCTCTCACCCTGCTATAAAAACCGCTGTGGCGGATGCGGCGCTCTGAGCAAAAGGCACGTCCGCGGTCGGGGCCCCTGAGTGCTGACCCTGGGGGCCTGAGGGAAGATCCAGGGGCTTTTGCCTGCGGGAGGGCCTGGGAGAGAGCTGAAGTTTGTGAGGTTTTTAAGCATGCTTTATTCGGGGCTTCAGCAAATGTTAATTTTGTTGTTTAATTAATGGTGTGAGCTCATATCAAATTGTCAAATTGCAAGTCAAATCCCGTCTAGTTTATACCAGAATAGCTCCTTCACAATCACCAAGTTACCATTTAGCTAAAGCTCACAACAAATTTATGGGAGTCCAGAAATCGCTGTGTCCATGAGCAAGGAGAAGAAAAGCTAGGAATTATTTATATGGTTAAGTTACTCATTACTAAAGCAATCACCTAAAATAATTTGAAATTGTCATGCTGTCTAATAGCTAATTTACATGTCTATGTACTTTATTGTTATTTAAATATCCCTCTTTCTCTCCTTTTTTCTTAATATTTATTATATCCATTTACTATAGTTGTCTTTATTTAGAATATTCCTAGAAAATGGTTGAACTTTTCAATTTATAATGATTTTTTTGATGCATATGCACCTGTAGAACAGCCGTGGCATAGCTGGTTTCTCTCTAAGTCACAGAAACAAAATACAAAACTAAATTTCCTCTCACTTAAAGGAATGGTACAGGATTCCTATGGAATTTGGTCAGAGAATAATCATCGAGTAAATTTCAGAGGATTTTTGCTTTGGTTTTAAGTGCTCCACTTCTCAGATAAAATTATTAGTTGCTTTCTCTTCAGATACTGCTGTGTGCTTTATGATGAAATGGTTTTATAAATTTTACTTGTTGCATTGTCAAAGTGACCTGGGACTATTTACCATTTACCTCTGTTTGTGGGCACATCCATACCTGAAAAGACCATTGAAGAAGCCTGTGCAATAGTTTGCAGATCCATAGGACAGTAATGTTCACTCTTCCTTATTTCACCCTTATTTTGACCAGTAATCCATTTCTGTGAGACTTTCTCCAACATTTACCATTTTGGAGGAGCATATTTCTTTTTTTCTTGTTTTTTGTTAAGTGTTCTTATACCTAAATAGAGAAATATTTCTGTGTTTTCTCCTCAAATTTTGGACTCCATCCAAAGGACAAATCGCTTTGACTTGAGACAGAGAATATGATGTACTGAGCTTCTGACATGTTATACCCTAATATATTAGTAATTCCTGCTATCTTATGTCTCTATAGGGATAGAAATTCACATCACTGGAGAGGAGTAATCTCCGTTTTCTTTGGTGTGAGAAAATCTTGATTATTGCAAAGAAATTGCCCAGGCACAACAGTTCTTCTCTGTCTGACATTTTAAACAGAGAAAAGGCCACTTTTTGTGTGTGTGCAGAGGGAAGGCCAACAGCTGGAATTACAGAAACTAGGGCTTGTAGACACATAGGCAAGCAACTACAGTAAGTTAGAATGTCAATTTAAAATATTTATTTCTTCACTTAAGAGTATCTACCCATGAAGTATAAATCCCTTTAAGGTTTGAGAGGAGCACAAAAGAAGACAGACATATTCAGTAACCATTTTCAAAGATATTACTAATTTCTGAAAGCATTTCCATTCTTTTAAATAATTTATTGAAATATTTGGAGAGCATTCTTTGTTTCTTGCTTACAAGCAATTCCTTAAAGATATTGGTTTTGCAATGTATATATTTAGCCTCCAAAATACATTCCAATTCTTATCTCATATTAAAGGCCATAGGGAATAAATGTTGATTCATAACCTCACACAGGGACATATAAAAAAAAAAAAACAAAGATTCCCATCTTAAAGTAACACTAATAAGCTCAGTAACAGGCATGGACTGAATTGCAAACTCATGCTTTAGTTTTGGATTTAGGGATCTAGATGTGGTTCTCTCTTTCATTTAATCTTCTTAGGAACCCGTGGCTCTCAGCCTGGCAAAACGTTTTACAGGGAGCTGTAGGAAGCTTTATTTCTGTTTGCTTGATTGGATTACTGTCTGCAAAAAAACAACGGCCAGCAAAATGGTGTTGATGCAAGGCAGGAGCCATGGTGTCTGACAAAAATGAGGTAGACAGGGCAGAGATGAGGCTTGGCGGAGACTAGCAAACCAGCTTGGGGCTGTATGGGAAGCTCTTGTTTTGTGACTTGCAGTTTTTGAAACATCAGTCAGCTTGGAAGCATCCATTTTTGCAAAAGATTTGAATCTTAAAAAATTCCTTATTTAAGAATTGTTCCCATTATTAACATCTTTTCTTCTTTCAGAAATAGGAGGAGGGATACACTGAGGCAAAAAAGTAGTGAATCGTATCTAGGTAAACTTGCAGCTTTTTATAATTACAAGATTTGTGTGTGTGTGTGAAGGAAAGGGGATTAAATTATTGCTATGTACTGAATACAAAGTAAGTCTGATGAAGGGGAAGTTAAGGCCAAAAGACAGGACATAAAGAGTTATGATCTTGCTTCTTCCCTGATCCCCCTGTGCCATCTTATAACTCCAGGCAACTGAACTGCTTTCCTCTGATATTAAATCACCCCTAACAAACAAACAAAGCAATTATTTCTGGGCTCAGAGCAAGCAAGACTGGCTGTATCAGCTTTTTGTGCCCTTGGACTCAAACTGGAAAAGGGCATGCTGTGCCTTGCAGGCCTATTCAATTCTGTCATGTGGGCAGCTTTTTCGATTATTGATGGATGTCAAAGTAATTATTACATTGTTGGTGGGCCCATAGCAGGCCAATCTCTAAATACTCACTAAAGCTCAGGAACTATTTTTTTCATCTTAATTTCCTGTGTCTGTTTTGAAAGGGCGGGGGAGCAAGGGAAAAAAAAAAAGGAAAAAAAATCTCTCTCAAACAAACAAAAAAACACCACCACCAAAACTGCCTATTTTTAAGCCACAGAGTTATTGACAGTCAGGAAAGTCATTTTGGGGGACGAAGATACGTTTTCAGACAAATTTGTAAAGAGTTATGTTATTTCCTGTTGTTTTATCTTTAAATTAATGCATTCCATAAAGTGAATGTGTAAGGTCTTTTTCTTATGTGTGTAGATGTTATTTTATGATAAGTAATACACTTGTTTCTGGAATAACAACATGTAAAATAACATTCTAATTTTGAGCATGGTTTAAATTTAATTGATCCTTTCCTGGAGGGCCTTCTTAAGGATTCTTTCTGCCTATGCAATAGATACAAAATACAAAACAAAAAAATCAACTTGAGTCCTATCCTATATACTCTGAATTGATTACCATTTATATTTGCTATGAAAACATATAGATTTGAGACTGATAGGTAAAGATCTGTGTTTCTACTTAAAGGAATGAAAAATAAACTTCAAATGAAATCTGATGCCTGTCCTTAAAAATGTATAGATTCTTCAATTTTTAAAAACCAGTTTCAATCTACATTATGAGAGAAAGATTAATATTTCTCCCACGTGTTTGTTTGAATGGATGATGGCATACAAGAGTTCTGATGTCTGCCAGTATACAGAAATGCGCACCAGGCCCGTGTGCTCGTACCTCCCCATGTATGGCCACCAGAGTTGTTCTTCTGTGGCCCTTGTGTAGCAGAAACCTTCCTTCATCCTTCAGGAGTCACTGCCGCCTCCATCATTTGGGGTGGTGGAGGGAGGAAGCGAGTTGCTGTGTCTGTCTCTAGTGACAAGGATGCTGTGGGTACCTTCAGTTAATGGCTTTCCAAATGTAGGAATGGCTGCTGCCCTACGTGAATGGTGAACTCCTGTGCAGGCCCCTTTCTTTGGATTATGGGGTAGAGGAGAACTTTGTGATACCAATAGACTGGTCTGGATGTGGAGAAATGAAGTAAAGAGATAACTAGCTGCTTTTCAATTGTAACTGGTCCACGTCAGGATTACCAATAGGAGGTTCAGGATACCTGAGAGCTGCAGGATCTAACTCATGGGCCCAGATCCATCCTGCTTGTGTATCCTAAAATTATAGTCTCACCAGGCCATTTCTGTGGGATATGGGCATTTTTACAGGATGATTTATATCCTAATTATGAAGATGAATTAGCTACTGGTCCGAATTTAGGCAAAATTAATCTGGGCTGTTATCTATTGCAATTAGTTAAAGGCTGAAGAGCCAGCTCCTGTGCTTTTCTTGCAATAGCCTGTATAGGTCTTATAGTATCATCATCTTTAATACCTGATATTGCATCAGTTTGTGATGAGCATGGAAGCCTGATGTTGATTTGCACAGGGTCACCTTTGGGACTGTGATAAAAAATTCCTGGCTTTCTTTGCCACTAAATTAAAATGCTTATTTAGTTGTTAACCAAGTCCATGAACATTTTATCTGCTCTTTTGATATTGGTTTGACACCACATTTGGTCCCAAATTGTTGCAAGTTGCTATGAACTACAAGCTATTACAAGCCTCATTGTTATATATATAAAGGAAAGTCCGACACATTGCAACCACAGAGACTGTTAATATATATGATTTATAGGAGACTTGTCTGGGTCATGTTTTGAAAAGTTGAGGTATAATTTTTAATTTAGAGAATTACAGTATTGGCTGGTTCAAGTGTTTGATGCTTTTCATTAGTCTTAATGCAGATGTCTGAAAATGCACGATGAATGAATTAAATTTTACACGCCTCTTAAAATAACAAGGAAACTCATGTTAGCAGGACTCTGCCACTGCAGGCAATGAAAGAAAAACAACCGGTTAATTATGAAAATTCAGATTACATTGTTCTTTCTCCATCTGACTTTCATTGCTTTTGGAAGTCTGTTCTCCACAATTAATTGCTAATTGTTGTTTTCAGATTCTTTGTAATACAGTGAGGAGCCTGCCATGAAGAAGCGTGTTTGTACACACGCTCTTAGCAAAGGGAAACCAGATCGTAGCTGTGGCTCATTCAGAATTGTTACTGGAGTTTGAGGAACTTGTTTTATTCACTCTTATATCGGACCCCTTCAGATCTATGAAATGGTGTGTCTGACATATTTATACCTTGGTGGAAAAAAACAATGTCTTTACGTGTAGCATCAATTAAGATGATCAGTGATAACATCCATGTGTAGCAACAAAGCAGCATTTCACATCTTGTGTCAGTACAAGACATAAGAATAAGGTGTAAGGACAGGAACTAGGTAATGGGCAAAATTCCCACTGTTATATCCAGAACTCGATGCCATTCCTCCTTCTTACACATATTTCACATTAACCGCTGATTTTCATACCATTGTACAGAACACTTGAAGTCTGCCCTTTGTGAAGTGCCCATGTGAGACATGAGCATGGTCATCGTGAGCGTGACAGAAAGGGACTAAGTAAAGGCCAGTTTCAGCTGGAGCTACCTGCCCTCTTCTAGGGACATCACTGATTGCAGATTGGTCACCAGACCTCTGACCACACAGGGAGAATAAGGAAAACCAGCACTGTGCGGCAAGGAGCCGTGACTTTCCCATTTTCCTAATATCTTGACATTCGTGTTCTGATGGGTTTGCTCTTGCAGCAGCTGTCAGTAGCCTAGATTGTAGACACTGTTTCCCAAAGCACTGGCCAAAAAACCCTTTCTGGCAGCCCATGAAAGACCTCAAACCAAACTGTGCCCTGATGCCAAGTGCCAGGGGAGCAGGGGCTGCTTCTGCTCCAACCACTAGCCCAGCATCACGCACTGCAGAGAGTGGAACCGGTGCATGGGGCTGCCTATCTGCTTGCACCATTGTTGGCTCTGATGGGCTTCAGTTGTGTTAGAAGAACTACTGACTTACCCTGCCATTCCCTGCAGAAAAGTGATGATAATTTCAGAGTTGTTTGGCGCTGAACAGTGTGAAAAGAAAAGCAGGACTTTCCAACTTGACTGTGTCCTGTACCTTGATGACTTCATATCACAAGGGACTTAAATTGCCCTATACTACTGTTATATTACAAGGAGGCTCGTACTGAAAATTTAGGCTTTTCTAGGTCTAATTTTTCTGAGCTTAAGAGGAAGCATGGGCAACACTCCTAACATAAGAAGTTTCCTAGGTGCATAAAGCTACACGGTTTGAATATGAAACTCAGTGTTCAGTAGAGCCACCCATTTATGTGTTTTCATTTACACTAGCATTTTAAATTATTTAAGTAAAAAATAAAGTGTGGTATTAAACAACCTATAGACAAATTAGTCTTACTGAATTAAAAATGTCTTGTGCTTGCTCAGATAAATCCTATACATTTACAGACATAGTTTTAGATTTTGAGGAGGCTAGATTTAGTCCATAGTTTATAGACCTTTGCAGACAGTTAGACAGTTAGAATTTTTCAACTTTTAAAAACACAGAGAAATCACTAGATGCTACTAGTTTATTTAAGTAGATGTATTTTTGGAATTTTCTAAAACATTTCCTGGTTGCAAATGACAGATATATCTATGTTTATGCATTCTAATTTTGGTAAAATAAGACCATTCTCTGTGACAGATACTGCTTTTTCCCTGTACTCCGAAATATACTACCAACACAGACAAAGTCATATGTCCAGGAAGTGAATTTATTCCTTGCTAAATGTGTAATAACATAAACATAAATTTCAGATATGTGTGGTAATTGTTCGCAGCTGTGTTTCCATGGGCCTGTGGCAACATTTCTGCTGGTGTCCTATTAGTTCATTCTGGATATTGCATATCCATGGAGTATAGTACCTTTGGAGTGTAGTTTAGGAGAAAAAAAATGTATGCAATAGTAAAAATTTAGGTTTCCTTATCAGTAGAAGCAGGCATGTTTTTGATGTTTTCATGATTTTCTTTAATGATGTTGTTAGCATCTCCACTGTTGCACATATGTAGATAATATACTTGCCATAATATGTAAGCTTATTATGAACTTAAACTTACTTAAGCTTGTAAATGCAATCAAATGGCATTGGCAAGTCTAAATTACTATTTTAAATTACTATTCTAAAAATTTATTGGATTAATCATGTGACACCTATGAGACCTATCCAGAGTTAGTAACCATAGAAATCAGAATTAGCTTAATATTTATAGATGTATGTAACCAGTTGTCTAAGTCATTGGACTTCTGTCCAGTTAGTCACTTGTAAGTAAAGATGGTGGAGCAGGCTTTGTTCTTCTGCTCTTGGAAAGACTAGGGGACTTAAGAGTTATATTTCTGATTTGGCTGTAAACAGAGCAGCTGAGGACTATGAAGAGAGCTTTCATCAGCTTTCACTGACATATTCATATTAATACACAGTGATCTGAAGATAAATGTGTAGATATATTTTAATTGGGTCCAGGATTTAACTTTGATATGCTGGATCTTTCTCAGTATAACTGAAAAAAATATATATTCGCAGCATGCCTCAGGCATTGCCTCTGTGAAATGACAGCAGAGGGTTTCTGCTTACTGAAGAAATCAGCACAGCCAAATGTGTGTGTGTTCCTGCTGTGATGTGTTCCCATTGCAGAAGCATGCTAGCACTTGAGAGCCATAAATAACACAAGAGTCCCCTACCTTTTCTTATATGTGCATATTTAAATGTATAAAGAGTGTCTGCTTCTCAGAGGACAGCTCCTCGAGAAGAATTTGTTACAGTTGGGGAGATTAAAACAAAGATGCCCTAAATAGCTGCAGTGCTACACGGCTAACAGGACTGCCAGTTCTTCCCCGATTAAGAAGTTTGCTGTGTATTAACAGAAGGGAATCAGGAGACAATGTGTAACAGTGCCATCTGGTGACCTTCTTTCAGAACAGGGAGTAAAAATACATGATTCAACATAAGCGTTTAATTTAGAAACATAAAAGTGCTTTCAAGCCTTGCACCTAATGTCCAAGATCCAAACTTCCTCTGAGTTTAGGGATATTAAGACAGAATATTGTTTCAGCCCATTCCTGGTAAGAGCTGTGGCTGTGCTGTTCCACCTCAAGGTGCTTCATTCTCTAAATGTTCTGGCTTTGGAAACTCCCTAGGACAGTCTTTCCCAGTGACTTGCACCACTTCCCAATTCAGGTAAGACGTGCGGTGTCCAGATCATTCTGGGATGAAATTCAAGTCTCCCTCCTTACCCAGATGCAGGGTGTGCAGCAGTGAGATGTCACATCTGTCAGGTGCAGAGCTGATGTCTCCCTCACTTTGCCTGCAGCTGCTGTCATTGAGGCATGAGGTTCCAAGGTCCAGTGCTAGCCCGGTCCTCCATCCCCTGCCCACCTGACCCTCCATCACCACCCCCTCAGCTACTCTTCTGCACAAGACAACAATAAAATATAAATATGTATTCCTAGCTCTGTAGGGAGAGGGGTTTGAAGGTCTCTGTGGCCAGTCTGGGTATTCATGTGGAAGGTCAGAGACATGATAATTGTCTCAACCACTGCTGAGATGATTAAAGATCTTAAGCATGAGGTTTAGGATCTGGCTTTTGCTACGCTTGTCAACCAGGACCCCCAGATCCCTCTCTGCACAGCTGCCAAGTGCAGGGTTTGGCACCTGCCTTTGCTGAACTTCAGGAGATTCTTTCTGCCCTTCTGGGAAATGTCTGTTTAGGTGCACAGATATGTCGTATTCTCCTCTTGACAAGAGCAGAGCTTACTCTGCATGCAGCAGTTCAAATGAATCTCTGTAAGAAGCCTACAGAGGAAGGCAGACAGTGTCTTCTCAGATGCCTTCTACTCACAGATATCTTGGTCTTGCTCTGTTTGAGCCGCTCCAATCATTTCCATTTCATGTATCCCAGTAATGCTTTCCTTTAAAATGTGGTACTCGTTGATGTACAAATCTTATGGCTCATCTTCCATCTGGCACCAGGGTGATCTTAGATGATGAATATTAGTATGACTATAAATTAACTTGTGTTCAAAGGATCCATTTTGGAAACAGTATTGATCCACAACTCTAACCGGTCAGATACCATCTCAGACATCTAGAATAGTAAAAGGATATTTTTTCCTATGGACCAGTTCAGGAATTCAGCCTCTTTTTTGAAGTTGCAAAATATCTGAATGCTAGATTGTTAGCGGAGACTTTGATCATTAATATTCTGTGAGCTGAGATCACTGTGAATTTTATATAGACCCTCTCTCTGTTGTTAGAGTCTGGTTAAAGGACTTTTTTTTTCTTGTTCATCAAATGAAAATAATGAAATTACACTAAACCATGTATACAGTCCCTGAATCAAGCTAGCTTGTTATGTATCAGCAAAAATTCTTCTCAGTAATTTCACAGAATATGATTTTCGGTACCTTTTCCATAAGAATAGGGAATGTGCATTTGCTTACCCTGTATTATGTGTATTAAAGGTGCACTTGTCCAAGATGAATTTTTAGATTTTGCAGATGAAGTTCACTCTAATGTATTTTAGCTTGAATAACTGTCCATAAAGAGAAACCTATTCTCTGCAGCATTAGGTGTGAGGTGATTACGTGTGGAGTTGCTTTACCATCAGTCTTCAGAAATCCCGGATAGCTATTTAGGATACCTCAGTGGAAAAAAAAACACACAAAAAAGCATATAGAAAGGAGGTGAAAGAGTCCATTTACTGGTGACCTTGAAGAGCCTGATGTAAGGGAAATGAGAACAAATTCTCCTGATGCAGATGGAGTTACAGCAAGTGAGGAATGTTCCGAAGCGTACTTCAGCACAGAAGTGCTGGAAACGCTGGAGAGGCAGCCCTCCAAGCTGTGGAGCAGATCCAGGTCCAGATCCAGAGCTAGGTAGCTGTGTCTGGAGTAGCCCCACCACCTGGCCGGAGGAGCCTGCAGCAGCAGCCAGCGCGGTGTCCTTGCGCAGGAGTGCTCTGGACAGCGGGTGTGCGTTACAGAAGCAGTTAGCTCTCTCTGATTTGAGTTGGTGCCTAAGTTTGGTGCGAAGTACCCCTAAGTTTCTGATGATACGATGGTAGCTGGGATATGAGGCGGTACTTTTACATATGATTATTTTTAACCACTAAATATAAATCCATTTTGTCCTTTCAGACATAGGCAATTCAATGTTGAAATTTTGAAAATGAACTGTTTAATTGCTTTAAATTATAAGCCAACAACACTAATTTTTCGTAATGAAGGTCAAATACCTACTCTGTGACAACCTCAGTAATATGAGCAAAGATTATCTGAATGGATCTTTTCATCAGAGGAGTGACATCTCCTCAAGAACTAGGACATTCGAGCCATTGTCAGTGATTAAACCGAAACAATCCAACAGTTAAAAACTCTAGCAGCATTTTTTTTCTTTCAGTTACTGGACTCTGATTTAGTCCCTAAACATGGAAAGCTTTCAGAAGGAGACAAATGGCTGAGCAGTTTTTTTTTTAGATATATGTCATACGGTCAATTGAGGTTAGGTGTATGATGCTGAAATACATCTTTTTTAGCTCCTCTTTGTTCACTAGTCCAGCAAGACTCTTTACATACAGCAAGCTCAAGAAGTCTTCAATAAAGTATGTGAGGTTACTAATATGGGCTTGAACTGTGACAGGAAGCCCTTGGCTACTCTTTATCCTGCAACTGGGATGACTGGGTAGGACCCAGTCTTCTCCATAAGCAGACTGAATTTCAATTATTTCAAGAAGCTGGTGCATGCCTTCAAAATCTAAAACTCACAGATTGGCAAGCATTTCCATTCCTCAGTAAAAATCTAGGGTAGCTCACAAGAAGTAGAAGTACATAAAACAACTGAATTGTGAAAATTGTAAATGCGAGACTGCCAAATCCCATCGTAAATAATGCAAAGAGGAAGGAGAGAGAGTAGAAAAATTAGCTGGCAGACAGTATAGCCACACTCTCTTCTATTACTGATCTATGTATTGATGGTAGAACACAATGTCCTAAATCTGTATAAAAATAGGGACTATGAATTAAAGAAGGGAAAAGTTAAGCAACTGAGTTGCTACCATCAAGCAAAAAAGCAACTTTTAATACATTACATAGAAACAGAAAGAGGCAGCAGGTCCTGTGGGCTTAACTGAAATGGATATATACAACAGTCTACGTATTTCAGAGTCTTTTTCTACTCTTTGCTTTATACCCAGGTACTAAACATAGACGTATTTATAATAAATCCTCTTAAGATACACCAACGCTTGCATTTGCTCAGGAGTCACAGCACGCTCTCTTGCCGCTACGACTTGGTGCAGAGGACAGTGGAAGCGCTGGTGATCCACATCTGATGCTGTGATTACGGCGGGCAGCGCCGTGGCTTTAGCTACGTGCAGCCGCTGCTGTGGCATTGCAGCAACCTCTGCCTTCAGGAATCCTAGGCCAATTTATGAAGCAGCTGTTTCAATCAAGTACGGTTGGATTTGTATTGTTCTTGTGGGGAGGTTTTCCTGTGTAGGAGTCCTCACTGAATGACAATGAATCACGAATGCTGCATAAGTCTGGGTGGCACTCGGTGGAAGATTTGGGTTGTTATTCAACGGCAGCAGCAGGCACTTGCCTGTTCCCCCATGTGCTGTCTTAGTATGGCTGGTGAAGCAAGGACACTTTGGGACAAGACTTACTTGCTGTATGATGAGGCCAGTCCCTTCTGCTGCTTATCCAGCCAAAGCAGATTGCTTCATGCTGACAGGAGAGGGAGAGTCACACACGTTCTTGCCCATAAGCGCTCCGTGTCTGAGGATGCTTTGGCATTTTGTCTTTGTGTCTCACTGTGTAAAGGATTGTGTCTACACGTGTAAAAGATTATGGCAGTGGTGAGCTAGGAGGACTAAACAATATATAGAATATTTGAGGAAATGCATTTGAGGAAAATGCATTCTTGGAGAAGACTTAAAATATTGCTGTGTTATACATTTATTTTTTCATGAAAGTATATCTTCATGAATGTTCTTTGAAGAACATTCTTATAAATCCAGCTGATTACTTGATAGTCCTCTGAGTAGAGGATAACCTTTCTTTCTTTGTCTCACAGGCAGAAAGTGGTCCTTAATCCTGTATACAGAGAGATGATAAGAAAACAGAAATTCAAAGCAATAGCAGAAAACCTTCCATTTGTGACCCTATCAGTCCCTCCTAGACTTTAATCTTCTTAGGTTCTCATAGGAGGCCATTAAAACCTGTATATGATAGCTGGGGCACAGAATGAAAAGAAATAAAATAGCAAAGCTGATTTTGTTTTTAAAGGTCTGTAGGGCATCCTCCTCTCTTGGTACCTCAAAACAGTTTTCTACGGGGAGTATATCTGAACCATATTTGAAATCCAGAGTGAATAAACGAGGAAGGCTTGGAGCCTATGTGTTTTCTCAGAGTAATGTTCTGCGGTACCCAAGGCAATAAATGAAGCAGGTCTTCTTCCACATATTATCAAAATAAAAGATTTCTCAAGCTGTCAGTTGATTTTTGGGAGCCAGGAGTGGTGGGGTTTGCAGGACTGACCCGAAGGCATAGGGTTTGGAGAAACAAGACCAGACAAGGCAGCTGCAAACTCCAATCTCAAGCGAGCAATGCTGCAAATTGCTGTGGAAACAACCCATATAAATTATATTCTCTGCCTCCTCTGGAACAAGGAAGAAATGGATGAAACTTGATTCTGATTCAGAGATACTTTTCTGAGCTTTTACCTAGGGGGATGTAGTTCTTCCTCAAGTGCCTTTGCTCAGAGCTCTGTCTGGGGAATTGGGCAAGCCTCAGATATTCCTCCACATCCTCACACTTAACATCATTATGCAGAAATGTGTGAGATAACAGTGAAGAAGAGGTAATTTTAAGTAAGCTAGCCACCGGTTTCAATGCTTCCTCTGTCACGTTAAAAGCTTAGAAAGCTTAGTAATTACCTTAAGTGAGTGTCTGCATGAGAGCTAGAATTTTTGATCTGAATTGTTTTATTAACCAGCAGGTATCCATATACCTCCAGGATTCCTGCTGGTTAGTAAAATAGCTCAATGCTTTGGAAGAAAGAGGAAATCACATTTCACAGAATGTTCATTCTGAGTAGGTCAGTGGGTCCTGCTGATTTAAATTAAAGCTGTCTTTTAACAGGAATGGCTATGCCTTTCTTTAGAAATACCATTTCTTCCAGCCTTCCAGCAGTAAGACAATAAAGGCAAGGAAAGCAGAAATCCTGATTCAGTGTCTTTTTTTTTTTTTTTTCCCTACTTTAGTCAGTGGTTTTGGTCTTACATAGGCTATGCATTCATCTATGCAAACTGTACAAGTCTACTGCATTTGGTTGAGCAGAACTGGGTTGCACAACATACAGCTATATTTCCAGGCAGTCTGAATATGTAAAATGACAATGTTTTGTCAGTTTAGCTTGGGATGGAATTTTTGACAACATAAGGAATAAATTACTTGCCTTTAACATGAACATCTAGTTTTGGCAGAGCTGTTTAAAGGCATGATTCTTTGATAAAATCCACTAACCATTGAAATAATACTCAGCCTCTCGATAGAAACTATGGCAGTTTTAATTATTGTGTTATTTCATTCTAGTTGAAATACTCAGTGTTTCTCATCTCATGTGGATACTGTATTGGTTTTAGCGATCATTTTGGCAAGAAGAGCGTTCGTGACTCCTTTGTACTCATGGGTTTCTTTATCTGACCACTTTAATATCATTTGGTCATTCTCAGGCAAGTGACGAGAACCAGGAGTGAGTTGTTGAATCACAGTGAGTGCTGTTAGGATCCCATCATATTGTATTTAAGTGGCTATGCCTCAGATTTTGGTGATTTTGAAAATCACCAAATGTTGACATCTAATCTTGGAAGGACCCAACACCATTCCGGTCCCCCATGTGGATCCGCATGTTTTTGTAGCTCTTTGCATTGACGACATGCCACATGCCACTTCACTGAGGTGTTGTATAGAAACTGCGCAGCAGCAGTTGCATTTTAAGTTGCATTTTAAAAGCAAGGAGTGATTTCCACTCAGTTATCTCAAAGGATGTGCTAGCTTTCAAGAGCAAGCAGTGAGCTAGTGCAGGAGGAGCTGCCTGCCTCCTGGAGTGAGATGCTGAGTCCCAATGCCATCTCCAGCCTCACCACCTCCTGTGTCTTTTTCAGACAGGTCCTTGCTCCCTGTCCCAGGCCGAGAGGGACCCCATTCTGAAGCACTTTTTCGTGCACTGAAGGAGAAGCCCTTTAGAGAGTCTCTCTTACAGAGTCTCTCTTAGGAGTTCAAATCCATGTTTAGGTATCTAAAATATATTCATTCAATCCTGAAGACTTTTGCTGGATTTATCCCCAGATATTTCTGCTCATCTACACAACCTCTGTTGTATCTCTGTTCATCCTGTATTGGAATACAGCTTCTCTGCTATACAAGACCTGGATGTGATGATAAGGGCAGAAAGAGGAGTTAGTTAGGGTGGCGTTGCTTTCTGATTGCTTCCAGGGGTTGGTGAACCTGATGAAGAGCCAAGTTAACTCTTTTTTTTTCAAGCCCTTATTAGGCTCAAATAGCTCCGAATGGCATTTTCTGCTAAACAGCTACTGGAAAAATAGTCTATGCAGGTTATTTGGGATTATTATTTCTGTTCTAAGATAAGAACAAGATGACATGTTTTAACTTAATAAGATGTTTCACTGTGAAGCTTTTGTTTTTGGCTGTTGGTTTTCCAAGCCACCAACATAATTACCTTGCATATCTGTGGGCAATTTCTATATGTCCAAACTATAAGCAGAATTCTTTGTGAGAGAGGGGGAAAGCTGTGTTTATTGTTTATTATTATAATTTATTGGTTTTATAATGTGTTTAGTTTATTGACTTAATATTTACATTGCCACTTGTATTTTCATGAAGTCAAAACTGCAAATGCAGAAGATTTTCAGTTATTTAATCTTATTGTGTCCTCTTATTTTGTTATCTACAGCAAGTTGCAGGTGAAAAGAAAATGATTGCTGATGCAATCACAAAATCATTTGCCTTCTTAAGTAATAGAGAATGCTTTATATTGACTGTAACAGATTTATACAAGTAATGAATTTGGCTCTGCTATTGAAACTCTTGCCATATATTTTCCCTTAATAAGATTGCAATCTCTTGTACTAGACAAAAGGCTGCTGCAACACAACTCATTAGAGCTTGACTTCTTCTGTAAACAACATTCTTAATGAAATATTTTAATATCATTAAACTGATTATAAACGAGTCAGCTCCCCACAGTCACAAGCAATTTAATTTTTGAAAATGAATTTATGATGTTTTTGATTAAGTCTTCTTTGGGCCCGGTTTACTAAAGGGATTAGTTTAAAAAGAATTAAAATTGATAAGATGAATTAAAAATGAGAATTCATCAGACCCATAACAATCCACATATTGCTAATCCACACAAAAATTGACAGTATCTTTCCTCTTCTCAAGAAAGACTTAAATGGAGGATTCCGGTAGCCAGGATTTATAAGCCCTTATTTTTTACAGCACCTGTTATACTCAGTTAGTGCTTTCTGAGATGTTATCATGAATAATTAACATTCTGCTGCAGCTGTCAAATGGGCAAAGAACATTTTAAATTGCTTTATTCCTCTGACTGCATGCTCTTAACTTACATAGCAGGAATGTCAAGCAAATAACCTCTCTGCAGCTGCTGGGGTCTCCTTGGCAGGGGAGGTGGTGCCGTCCCGAAAGCATGGGGCTGACAGAGCAGCAAGTGGCTCCCTGTGCTGGCAGAGTCCCCAGCACGGGAGTGCAGGACACCAGCTGGCAGGAGCTGGCTGCCATTCCCTGTGGAGCAGGGAGCAGGGCGCTGGTGGCTCTGCTGCTGCATGGATCCAGTTTGTTTTCTAGAAACCTGATGTGCTGCTTTTGCTGGCAACCTGGAATCATTTTTGAATATCCACATGAGAGGATTTCTCTCCTTCCTGCTCACTTTGTGTGACCTTAGTGCCCAGATGTTCGTGCTGAGGATTACTTGAACCCTTAGGTCTCAAAGCCAGAGAGCAGTGCCATTCATGTAAAAACACCAGACTAGCAGTGATTTCCTGAGTTGCTAAGCTGGGTCTGCGCAGTGGCATGTAGTGCTTAGATGTGATCATGTTTCAACTCCATTCATACCATCTTCAAATGAATGAATTTGGTTTCATCCATATGCAACTTTTTTAATTAAAGCATTTTATAACCCTTTTGTGAAAGAGAAAAAAAAAAAAGGAGGAAAAGGGACAGGCACTGACCAACAGTGCAACAGTGAAGACTTGCAACATCTAATCTCAGGAAATCATGGTCTGAACCTTTATTTCTTTAGGGAGGGAGAAGATGGATAAAGAGAGAGAAAAAAAAAGAAAAATTTAGTCCTGGTTAAATGTTTTTCTGATTAAGCTTCATCTAATTTCTTTCCAAGAGAAAAAAACTAAGAAAACTGTCTCTGAAGACCCAGAATGGGGTAAAGAGCAGAGAAAAACCTATTTCCAATGAAGAAAGAATTTTTCTCCTCTGTAATCTCACACTGCCCACCCAGTTCTTTCCAAGGCTATGACTGCTTCAACTTTCACTGATGCCAATTCCAAAGGTTTAAAATTCTCCCGTCTCGGAAGTTCTACAGGAAAATGAATGAGTTTTTTGAGGAGATATAGAAAGATTTTTAATCAGTTTCCTGGCCTGCCGACATCTTAATTCATATGTACCCTTGGATTAGAGTACGTAGAGGACTGTGTGGAGGAGTTTAAGATGTCTGAGCCCAAGGCAAAGTGCCAAAGTACAATGGGTTTAAGGTGTCCTTAGCCACCCAGACTCCTTAAGGAACCCGCATTATAAGTCTTAAGTGTCATCTCGTTTCCAGAGCTTGATGCCTGCCAGACCACTGTTGCTTTGAAATCGACATTCTGTGCTTTTGGAAGGTGGTTATTTTTGTTTGTTTGTTTGTTTAATGAAGAATTGGAGTTGGGGTCGGAGAAATTATAACTTTTTTTTTTTTAAATACTGCTTTAAGAGACACTTTCTCAGTGTTTTCTTTCTTAGTAGATTTGACTTAGGTCTAAGCACCTTATATTCATTTAAGCAGGGGGAGGACCTTAACTGCCTCAGCACCACTGGATTTTTTTCACGAAATTAAAATAAAGTAAATTAATTGGGTTTTTTTTGTTTGTTTTTGTTACCTCTTTTCAAAACCATGGACAGCAGCTTGGAGGGTGAGATGTAGTTTACTTTTGAGAAATGGTTTAGAGGGACTTTGGGGGACTTTAGGTAAGGGTTACCTAAGTATTCTCACTTTCAAATACAGGTATGTAAGCCAGCATCCTTCCTCTTGTTATAATCAAATGTTTTATTTTTGATTTTGATTCAGTATAGTCATTTTTATCAAAACCAATAGCTGCGTAAAGTATTACAGGCAGTAAATCCCTTTGGAAAATCTAAATTAAACAGTGACAAATTAAAAGTGTCTTTAAATGAAAACATTAAAGTAATATTTATTCTGGCTTTCTGCCTTATCACAACTTTTTGTTCTACTATTTTTTCACAAAGGCTATAAAATGGATTTATTTTGTGAACATAGAAACAATACTTACTATTTTGTCAAACTATAACTTTTAAATCATGCAAATTTATCTTATAATTTCCATGTGATTGTGTAATATTTCATTAGTAGAGCTAAGTATTTTAAAGGGCATAGTCTCTGGCAAATTAAATATGCTCTTATATTTATATATTAGATTCAACTAACCATCTGATTTCCAAGGAAATTAATGCTGTCATATATGGGAACTTGGGAGCATTTTGCCTTTAGTTCTAAGTGTTATTATGGCACAATAGAGGTGGTCTCTTACAAAGGCTAGGAGGGAGGATTCAAAAGGCAGTGAGTGATTTAAAGCAATCTTTTCTTCAGGCTTTCAAGGCTGTCTCCCCTGTCTTAAGCATGAAGTAGCCCATCTGATAACTACTAGAATGAGTAAGAATTTTATATAGCAATTAGGTAGACTACAAGCTTGAATTAGTGAGGACTGTCATTGCAAATGCAGTGCTAGCACACATAGTTTGCTTGTTTCACATAGTTAAAACCTGCTTAAGGGAAGAGATGTTTGCTTCAAAAAATTGCGTTTAGTGTATACAGGAAATAAACAAAATGAACATTCTTGCAATTCCATTCTGAAGATAAGTGGCTGTCCAAAAGTAAACACATATGCACCATTAAATGCTCATTTTCTTTAGCTGAGATCTATTTTTGTAGTTTTTATAGATTTCCAAAACATCCTTTCTGCCCTAAATGTTCTTAATGGGGACTCTTTAGCCCAGATATTTGACCATCTCTGGGCAAGATAATACCAATTTTTAAACGGAAAGCAGATGATGATATCCCATTCTGCAGTGACTTGACAAAATCTATCAAAAGTACTGAAGTGGAGAGTCATCAGAAAAGTGGTGTCCCCTATTGAAGCCCACTGGCTACAAGTCAATTCAGAAAAAAATGCAGATTTTGCTTGTTAAAATAAAATGACTAAATATGTTAAAATAAAACAAATCCCCCTTCCTTATGAGCTAATTTCAAGATGCATGCCTCTATGTAGATATATATATGCCTTTGTTGAATTTGCAAAGATCATCAGTTTGCATCTTATAATGGGGAATTTGATTCCACATTATCACAGAATGGATGTGATGTTCTTTTGTAAATCTTATAAAAATTAGAATGTTCTTTGAGATTTTCATCAGGGTGCCAGTAGGCACTGGATCTCAGCAATATAACTCTGGGATGGAGTAGCCTGTGTCCTGTTGACTGCAATCACATTATCCTGCCCTTCAAATAAACTGATCCATACACGACTAAAGGAAGGAGAAGTCTGGGCGTCAAAACTGGTGTTCACCCGTTCTGGTGAACTGGTGTTTCACCATTTACATATACGAAGATCCTTCTAATTTCTAGGCATTTTTTCCACAGCCAATTTATATCTGTCTGTTCTGTCCTTATTCCACTGATGAATTTTAAAAATGTCTTTGTGTCCCCTCTCTGCCGTTTTCCCACACGGATAAGTAGAGCTCTGTCTGTATCTTCCTCTCATCTCCTCTGCTTGCCCACCCTTCGCAGCACCCATGCTGGACACACACACCTTTCATCTCGCCCCTGCCAGGGCTGACAACTGTCCTGCAGTTAAGCCTTCAACACTGCTTTTTCAAGTAATTCCAATCTATATTGCAAATACCTCTGTTAGCACATTTGAGCATTTGGCTCTTCCATGGTGAATTCCTATAGGTGGCCAGTCATCACCACACATCAGAAGATGACCTTTCTCCTTTCCCTTATTTCCTACTGATGATTTCTTGCTCCATGCTGACAGAAGAAATTACAGAACAATTATGTTGTTCCTTAACAGTGTTTCTCTAGCTTTGATCATTTCCAGGTAATGGGATGTTGTTTATAAGACACTTCTATATAAGGATATAATTGTAGATATCCATGCCAAGTACGGCTGCTGCTGCTTATTAAACAGTGTAACACCAGTGATCCTTACTGTTCTGTTTTGGCGAGTGACCTCTGAAAGCAGATGGAAGGTCTTGTTTTAACAGCAAGCTGACAAAAGCAATCAAGTTCATCCATAGACCAGAAACTCTTTAGAAACCATATTAAGGAATTCTGAGGCTACATGTATGCCATTATCATTTGCTTAAATTGGAACAATACCTTAATAAAACAAGGATGCTGAGATCACAGATGTGAATAGCTACCATGTTTGACTTTAGTACTGAAGAGAATAAAAAGACTTAAAAAGTTAGGTAGGGACAATATTCCTAGAGTTGCAGGGTTTTGTCACAGTGGTTGTCGTAGGGGCAAACAGCATGTGCAGGATGATAGATTTTTTCCAGAATTTTTCTCTCATAAGCTGTTTATGCTGATGTTGATGCTGTATTTCTTGCCAAAGTATACTTTGTAGTGTTGTATATTTCTTACCAACACGTACTTGCAAAGAGTGTGCATAAGGTCCTAAAAGATACTTAAATAACTTTAAAAATGAAAAAGGTGTTGAATTCTTATCTGATACCTCCTTCTCTCTTTTTTCTTTAAATCGAAAAGAATTCAAAAGCAAAATAGTAACATCTAATTATTTCTCTTTTAAAGTGAGATTCAGTTTCTTTCTTTCTCCATTTTATGTCCAAGAGAGAATATCTACACTGTTTTCATGAAACAAGAACAAACTGCAGTCAGGGAATGCTGATATCCTAGCTCCCTTATGCACCTCATAATGACTGCAACCTTTATAAGAAAGGTCTGTGCAAGAACTGCCTGTGCATAGATTACGATATTTGCTTTAAATAGAGTTACCTTAAAGCAATGAATTCTAATATATAAAGGTTTTTTTTTTTTTTTTAAGTTAGGTGATTTATCACAGTTTCAGTAATATCATAATATCAGGACAAACTGTATGGCTAGGTAAACCAAGGTATTTACTGAGACTTGATTTCACAGATGATCATTAATGCATAAGCTATAAAACCCCAAAATTCTAATGGAAATGATATGTTCTATTTGAGATTTATAGATCTTAGAAGTGTTGTGTTGAATCTCTTAGACTACTAAATCTCCGAACTCCTTGTAGTGGCTTGTAAGCAGGAATTAATCTGGACTGTATTTATTTTGATTCCAACACTTACCTTAGATGCAATTCAGCCATCAAGGTCTACATGCAAAGGACAGGATCTTGCTCAGGGGTCTGAGCAATATTGGCTGTAGGAGTGGATCCTTGTTGCATTTGGTGAATATTTTACCTGTGCTTCCAGATAGAAAAAGTTCATGCCTTCATTTTGGGTAGAAAGACTTGCTCAATTCTTGTTAGATGTTCCTAGTGTCTAAGTATCAATGTTGTGGCTGAGGGCAGAATAATAAAATTTAGGAGCTGAGGGCTCTCTTTTAAACCCCAGTCTGGGTGACTGCTAGAGCGTTCCTGAGACACATATCCATGTAGATCAGTGGAACGAAGGACTTTAAAGAAGAGTTATAGGAGAAAAGATCCAGTTGATTGAAATGCTTTTTAATTGCTCTGTTAAGAAAATTCCTGCCTGCTAAAGTATAAACTAAAAAGTTTATCAGAGATTGCAGTTAGCCCTACAGAATATAAAAGCAAACTGTGGGTTTTCTTTTGTTTTTTGCACATTCATTTCACACTAATGGAAAATTCTTATACTATAAGTTAGGACTGGTTATGTCACTGGATAACAGCTTAACCTGTCAATATGACAATGGAACAGTGGTCTGTCAATACAATATTGAAAGAGGAGGTGTTATATAAATATCACAGCAACAACAGCATCTTTCTGTTATGTAAGGTTTCGGGTTAGACTGAGATGTGCTTTGCTTCTCATACGTGGATTTATGCATGCATTTCTATAACAAAAAGCTTCTGCTAAAAAGTTTGTGTCTTCAAATATTTGTTTTAATTATCTGTATGAAAAGTGTTGTCCAAGATGCATGGGATTTCAGCAGAAGCAGATGGAGATAGAAATATCAGTTGACAAGGGAAGTGAAGGTACTGTATGATTAAACCAAATATTTAGACCACTCATTGAATTTTCCATGTGTGACTGTCAAAGCACTTCACAAAAAAGTCAGTATCATTATCTTAATTTTGCAGATGGGGAAACAAAACAGAAATACATCAAAGGAGCAGCCAAGAGTACATCTTAATCCTTTTACTCTTTGGTCAGAGCCATTTCTACTGGCTGATCTTACCTTCTGGCCTGTTTGATCTGAGCTAATAATGCATATTTATATGATTTTAGAACTCTGTAGTTTGTCCTGAATTCTGCAGTGCAGCCTTCTACTCTGCATCAGGGAAAAGATAAACAAACATCTTGGCAGGGTGCTCTTCTTCTTTTCATGTTTTATATGCCTAGTCAAAAAGACATGGTGTTCCCGAAGGACCTACTTCACAAACGCTCTTAAGCACACATTTTATGGCAATCAAAATATACCCGATCAGATTTTAAATTTTAGAGCAGATTTTAAAGTTTGGAGCTCCAGGACCAAATCATTTTATATACCTGCAGGGGGTGTGTAGAGGGAAAGGAACATGCATGTTAGAAGCAGAAAGTGGGTTTGTTCTTAGCTTCATCTTACATTGTCAGTGTTTCTTAAATCTTAATCTTAATGTTTTCCCATTTTTTACTGGGTACAGGAAAATAAGTGCTGTTAAGTGTCTTTTTAGCCTTTCCTCCCTTGGCTCTGCTACTTCATCTGCTTCTTTTCAGTCTTAATATATCGAACTCTCAATAAAGCCAAGCTCCTTGTATTCCAGGTCACCATTATCATTTCAAGGACTAAGACAAGTGACTTGAAAACATTTCAAAACCAGCCATTTATTGTCAAATAAGAGTTTGTCATGTGTGCAAATAAGGCTGCCCACATGACAAAAAGGAAGCAAATGCTAAAACTGTCCAAGACTGGGTCTGATTGCCTGGAGCTGTTTGTATTAGAGCACTGGCATGAAGTATGAATTGATGTATTCCTTGAAATTTCTTTTAATTTTTTTGCCTTGCCACACCTGATAAAAATCCTAGACTCAGCTTTCATTCAGAGATTCTGACCAAAATATATTAGCTGAAAAAAAGCCTTCTTCTTATATAAATTTGTTAATGAGTTATAGAGTGTTGGGAAATCTAGAGCTGATTTATAGAGGTGAATTAAGTTAGTCTGGATGCCTATTGACGTCTTATACCTGAGTAGCTTCAGCAGTAAATATTGTTTAAGCAAAATGATGCATGTATTGAGGTGAAAGCAACGATTAGGCTGCATCTGCAAACATGTTCTGGGAAACTAGATGCTGCGAGACTTGCTTTAAATATACTGAGTTGAAATGTTGGTCAGATATTCACCACCTACTGTGAAATCTGTAAAATCAAATGGCAAATTCAAAACCTAAGCACCCACTTTTAAGGCTATCTTCAGCATTCAGAGTCCACTCACTTCAAATAATGAGCATTATTTAAAACAGATTTTAATTACTACGAAAGTAAAATTTTATTGTTGACCTTTGTTCCTATTGTTCCTATTGTATTGAACCTATTGTTCCTTGACCTTTCCTGTCTAAATCCACAAAGCTTTAAGAATGGATATGTCATACCTAATAACTTCTCCTTAAAAAAAAATAGTAAAAAAGTTCTGAGGCTTTGTAAAAGAAAATGCGTGGCATAGCCAGAAAGGTGTATTAGTACCAGCAGAAGAGTCCCAGGAGGAATGAAGTGCTTGTTCTGCACAGAAAGTGCTAGCCAGGAATGGTCTCTGGTCTTGTTCTCTCACTCCTGTCAGGGAAAGTTGTGTCCCAACGGATCACGGGGAAGAATGAGATGCCTGAAATTAGTCTGATCACATGCCAAATCCTGCTTATCTTTTCTATTTGCATAGGGACAGCACAGCTGGTTTAATCTGACTGTAAAGCACCTCTGGTAAGAGTGATTTGGGTAGTCTAATGATCTTATATTTAAATACGACTTATGTCCGCTGCTAATTTTGTTCAATCCAGAGCAGACATATTTATACAAAATGACTTAAAACCTGTTTATCTGACTTGTCTAACAAGAAAAACGTGAAACTTAGGTGGAGGTGTGATTTCACCAGCATGTCTGTGGATCCTCCATGAGGCTCGAGATTGCAGTCTTGCCCATTAACCCTGCAATTCTGTTCATCCTATCTGCTTGGGAGAAGTAGCAAGTTCACTGCTGGGGCAAAAGATGCTTCTTTGCAGTTTCTCTTTATTTGGTGCGGTGTCTGTATCTCACATAGTAGTTGTATCTTGCCACGGGAGCAAACGCTGTTATCGTAACTGGTATTGATTGCCTGGCTTATCTGTAACGCCTTTCTAGTCTTTAAGGTGAAACTTTTCCAGAGTTGCATAAGGGAGAAAAGCTACAATTAAAGAAATGTCAATAGTTTGTCAAAATAGGGACCTTTCAATTAAGGTAAAATAGTAAAATATGACAGAATGTCTTCAGTTTAGCAGCTTTTTGCAGAAATACTCAAGAATAACATTTCTGTGACTCTGAAATAATAAATTTTGGAGATGAGTTACCAAAAAAGATTCAAAGTATTTCTGTGACTGAAGTTGCATGGAATGGTGACGGCTGTTGAAATATGTGATGGAAGACTACCATCTTTACTCAGATCTGGTTAAGAAAATTTATAAAATCAATCTATAAAAACAATACTATAAAGCGCTTCTACAACTTGTTCTACAACATAAATTAAGTAGAAGAGTCCAGAGGGTAACAAATGTGATACTTGTTTGCTTATTGCAGAAAAGCTAGGATTATCCCTTTTCTGATGTTATCATATGGAGTTTAATAATAAAATTTTATAAATTTACTGTAAAATATACCCGTTTATTTGATCCTCTGTAAGATATAAATGTTTAAAAATAATACTAAGTCTAAGGATCTTACTGCCTGAGTTAAAAAGAAAATAGTTACAATGCAAATAGCAGTCTGCAAACAATGGTCACTAAAATGTTCTGCTTAATTAAGTCTTGTTATGTCATGAACTTGCCTGTCACAGTAATCAGGGAAATTCATCGCTAGGCAGATGCTGAATGAAAAGGGAAAAGCATGAAAAAAGAAAAACCTTCTGAACAGCATCAAAGTAGCCAATGAAAGTGGAGCAGAGCTGGCTAAGGGGTAGAGTGGCAG
Source organism: Crypturellus undulatus (assembly GCA_013389825.1). Taxonomy (NCBI): domain Eukaryota; kingdom Metazoa; phylum Chordata; class Aves; order Tinamiformes; family Tinamidae; genus Crypturellus; species Crypturellus undulatus. The sequence goes on along the minus strand of VWPW01015695.1, from coordinate 417,875 downwards.
TTTAAGTAGCAAGTCTGCCCTGAAGCCAGAGACACAGATTTTGCAGATGAAACAGTGAAAGCGTGTAAACAAATAAATAGGATAGAGGAATAAGTGCATTTTGTCCTGTATTTTAAGGAATGAGAAATCATTTTAGCAGTGAAAACATTTTTTTTTTCAGTTTGAAGGCATAACCCTGGGTGAGATGTTTTAAAAATGGAAAAGTTTCTAGGCTTCATATTCTTTTTTAATAGAAGCTGAAGTATAGGAAATTATCCTAACGCAGAATGATGCCTTCATCCTCCTTTATATCTCTAAGAAAGCTTCATGCTGAGCGTTTAGATTGGAGACAGATCAAAATGCAGATGCTTTATTTGGTTACCTTAATAGCTTAATAGGTTTTAAGGATTATTAGTCTCACAAGTCTTTTTGAGCTTATAAAATCCTAATGTGTTTCTTCATAGAAATATGAATTCAGTCCCCCCAACCCCCGTCCCTAGCAAGCTGCTGGATTTAGTGCTGCAGAAGTTTAATGTTCTACACGATAACCATCACATGTTTGCAAAATTAAAAGAGTGAAAAAGTGCAAGAAATGTCCACGGGGATGCAATTAAACTGCAAAAATAAGAATTTTCACTCTCCTTGATCCATCTACAAGGATATTTGGCCTTTTTCCATTTGTGCTGCAACTAAAAAAAAAAGAAAACAAATAGGTTTTGTGAAATACAGGTCACTTGAAAACATATATTTAAACACCCTGCCCACAGGTGACATTTAAAATTAAATGAGTTGTCCCATGGGCAAGCACCACTCAGAAACTAGCTTTCAGACGGGAATCAGGCAATAAGACTAGGTCAGCTACATTTTCGTGCATCCGTATCCCAGTTTATTATACCACCCCTCACAAGTGGACAGGAGTAGCTCGTTCTGCCCTTTCCTGCCTCCTCTCCTGGATGAACCCTACCTGGTCACTGTGACCTTCCTCAGAAGCTCCCTGGACCTCCATCTGCCCTTGGGATATCATCTCCAGGTCTTTGGTTATTGCAGTGTTTTTCAGACTTGCTTTTTGCTCTAACTCATGATTTGGTTATTAGACCAAGGAGACCATTAAGTTTGTCCTTTACAACTTGTCACCATGGTCCCAGTGTGATGTTGGTGAGAACTGTGCCATTTGACTCTATTTCTGTCTGAAACTACTAAAGCAATAGTCCTGAGACCTCCCATGGAACTACTTGAAAAGAGGTAATATAAAGTTGGCTATGAAAACTGAGCACAAACTGATGATCCCCTCTGAGTATAGCTCTCCATCTAAAAGTCTGCTGTGCTTTTTTTTAATGCTGACAACCACCTGTCATTTAGATAATAGTTTAGGCTTTTCCTCCTGTGCTTATTTTTATAGTCCAGGGAAAGGGTAATACTGCTGCCAGCCTTTCCAACTCAAATACCCTAATTTAATATATTTAAAGTGAATGGCCAGGATTCATAATTGTACCTCTCCATGACGTTTATTCCAAACTGAGCCTGATTCATCTTCAGATGAATCCATTGCTATCAAAGTTTTTTAAATAGTTCTGTAGACATGTTGCAAAGAAGTGATATTTGTACTGCCTGTCAGTTCAGCTCTGATACTGAAATAGCTGTAAGATATTTCTGACCATAGCAAAGATCATTTATGGCTTTTCGTGCTGAGGTCATTGACAAATCTTGCAGGGAAATTCGCAGTTCTAAAGGAAAATGAAATCCAAACTATCTTGTTTCCAGACAAGGTCTAGAAGATCTGTAGACTATTAAAAAAGATCAAGAGATCCTTTTTCTGAGAATGCCAGTCTGAAACCTGACTCTTAGTCAGAGCCTGAATCAAACCTTCTCCTGCAGGAGGTTTCAAAGTCATGGTCATTAAATGGGGCAAATGGAAAATTTGTGTTTAAGATTCCCAAATTATTATCAGTTTGAGAACACTATAAAAAATACATAAGAAAAATTCTTATTTGTTCAGAACTCATTTGCAGTAATTAGTCACCTATTACTTAAAGTGTCACTTACTTAGAAAAAAGTAAGGAAGATCAGTACTGAGGAAACCAACCCCTCCTCCACCTACTGTTTTTTGTTGTTGTTGTTGTTGGGATTTTTTTTTTTTTGGTAAGGAATCCTTGAATTTGGTGCAGCCAAAAAGATTAGAGAATTATTAGAGAATGATTTTCTTCCACAAAAAAGTGCAGAATATATGGGATATATGTGTAAGATGAAGGTTCACTAATTTCTGTATGCTAGACTAGTTTCTGTATGCCAGATTTTGCTCTCAGATTGCCCTTAGTTTTTAAGGCAAAATACAGCTTGCTTGATTTAATCCTAGTGAATGGCTTTTTACAAGGATGAAGTTGAAAACAGTATTTTATACATGAAACTGAGATCCTTCTATGCAGTTTTAGTTTCCTTTTGAAGTCAGAAATCTTTGTAGGCATTAGATACTCGATGCATCAAACTGTATAAGTGGTAAATTAGGCTGTTTTAGAGGAAATAAATGGTCTAGCGGATAAAATAATTCTGATGATTGATTATCAGGAAAGAGAAACAGGTAAACACAGGTAGAAGCAGGTAGATCACAGAGTCAGGTTTCTCTTATACTAGTGAAGGAAGGGAACAAATGAATTAAGAAAAAATGAATGTATTTTTCTAAAGAAGCTGGCCAACACATATGAGAATGAACCCTGAGGTCCTAAATGACAGAAAACAAATTTGATTCTTTCCATTCAGAAGTCTTCCTTAAAAAGCCTGCAATAATTAGGCAAACCAGTATTACAACTCCCCGTAGAAAAGATATAAAAAAGATATAAAAAGATAATGAAAAATTTATTTCAAAGGTTTTAAATTACATTTTGTTTCAGTTTAACAGTAAACAAGTTATCATTGTAGGAAATTGATACGGCAGTTGTAAAAGTGCAGAAATTTTTCTTTCCATGTAAGCAAAATCCAAACTGCCCCATCACACAGTTTCACGGCTATGTGCAGCTTGTCCTCTTTTGACAGAATGGTAGGTATCTTCTTTTTTAACATAATTCACTGATTTTTCTTTGTTTTGGAAATTACTGCTTGTAGGCCTTTGCTGTACGGATTTATTGAACTGGCTGTTAGTATGGCAGATACAAGGTCTTTCTGTTGGCTTTTTTTCTGTCCTTTGATCACAGAAGCATGTGAACAAAAAGTCCATTTCTTGAGAATTCTTTCATGGTCCATGATTAACTTGCTCTAAAAACGTTTCATAGTCAGTATGCTTTTCATACAAAGAAATGTAGACTCAGAGTTAATCTCAGGATTAATTCTCTTTGTCAAGCTAGGGTTAAATATGACTATCCGACATATCTACATTTCTCTAGAAGACTTCTATCCCATGTTCCTGAGAGCTATAAAATATAAATCAAAATTTATACTTTCTGAAAAAAGTAATGGTGAGAATTAAGTCTGCAGTTGGATTCATTGCATTTTCATGGGCAGAACATAAAAGATTTTTAAATTGAAATCTTCAGGCTGCCAGTATATGTCCTAGTTTAAGAGGATAGACTAGAGAATCTAGTCTAGAATCCCTCTGCCTTTTTGGGAAGAATGAGGTTTCTCCATGCTCACAGAAATTTTTAACTAACTTCTGTGTTTTGGCAGCTTAATTGTCTTTTTTTTTTTTTAATTGTGTCTTTTGATTTGTTTTCAGTAGAGATTTCTCTGGTCTAATGTGAAGGATGAGCCTTTTTCATATCAGCACAGTTGTAAATAGTACTTGTGTAGGCATGTTACTGACTTATTTCCATCAGAGGGGTGGAAAGCTGTGTCAGCAGGACACACACACAGGCTGGAGAGCAGTCTTCCGAGGGTCCATGCAAAAAGCGTCTCTGTCAAGGTCCAGGTCTTCCAGGAAGGCACCAGTCTGTCCCCTCGCGAATCCAAACTTTGCTTCTCATCGGCTGTGCCGAGAAGACTGCCAGACACTAGTGATGTTGCAATAGATGTCCTTAACATAAAACACAACAGCAGCAGCAACTGCTATATCCCAGATCGATCCTGGAGCCCTGCCTTCGCAGACGGCACCATTAATCCAGCAGACAGGAGCAGCTCTTGTTTATGACCAGCCTGAGCGTGCGCTTGGCGAGGAACGCAGTGCAGGAGGCTTTGCATCCTGCTGTAGATCCTGCTCGGCTCCTCTAATGAGCTCAAGGAGTCCTTTATAGCCGTGTCCTTGCCCGCCCGTGCCCAAGTGCGGCGGGGGCCAGGAGTGAAAGCGGCACCGGGAGCAGGAGATGGCTGAGCCCTGGGCACCCACCTGCCCCTTGCACAAACCCCCGGGAGGCGGCTCGTGGCGCGGGCAGAGGAATGGATGGATGGATGGATAGATAGATGGATGGATGGATGGATGGATGGATGGATGGATGGATGGATGGAGCTGCAGTCTCTTCACTAGGTGAAACAGAAACCACACACCCTAATCTGCCCAAGCCTGAGAAAGTGTTTGGAAACTTGTGATTCAAACAACAAAAAAAGTCTGTTGCGGTTAAAGGTGACTGCTATAGATAGTACGTAAAGTTATTTAATTTTTTTTTCTAAAAATAACTTGGCAATTCGTCCAGCTTACTCTTGCCCCAGTAAGCAGTCCGGTCCTCAGAGCCCCGTGCTCGCACGATGCGCCGTCAGCAGTGAATTTCAGTGTGAGCTCAGGGCGCTGGCGTTCAGCAAGGCACCACATCCATCTCCAGTGCCAGCAGGGAGGGTCCGGGGAAGCAGCTGAGTGTGTGCAATCACCCTTGGAAAACAGTGTCTGGAGAAGCTGCGGCCCAGGAGCACCTTTGCAGGGCAAGCCTGTCAAAAACCGCAGTTTGGTCAGTGGCCAGGAGCTCCTAGGGGAGGAGGCAGCACTTTATTAAATAGCATGTAATAGCTGGTGTTTTAGTTATTCTCTGATCTGCAGAGGAAGGACAATCTGCCAGCAGAGCCCCGGGGCAGAAGGCATACATACTGCAGAAGAGCATCCTATATTTTCTCTGTATTTTGCTCTACACATAACAAATTCTGAGACTGACACTTCATCTCCTCCAGCTTGTTCCAGCACATCCTGCCCTTGTTTAGCTTAGATATATCTAATCCTGTGGAGCTAGTTCCCAGTGGTGTGAAATCAGAATTTAAGACAGTTTTTTTCTGATGTTTTATTTTTTTGAGGTTTTCCGTAGAAAATTCCCCAATGCTTTTTATTTCTTCATTTATATTAAGATGTTGATTTTTATCTGACCTTCTTAATCCTTCTCATGTACTTACAAAGACTGTATTAATCAGAGGAAAAGGTTTTGATAATTCAATTTTAACTAGAAGTTTAAAAGGTGATGATATGAAAAGTGTGTGTGTATATATATACATATATATTATTTATTTATTTATTTGCAATTTCAGTTATGGAAATAAAATGGCTTAACAAGAATTGATACATAAGAGACTTAGTAAGTCTTTTCCATTCAGTAAACTTATCAAATATAATTTAGTTTTTTAGGAAAAATTATAAAATTATAAATCCAGCTATATCCATGATCATCCATAGCAAGACTGGAGGAATATTTTTATAAAGAATTTCAAAACATATTTAGGCACAGAGATCTCTCTAATAAGACTGCTGCTAAAACGCATATGAAGCAGAGAGACTAATGGAGTTTTAATTTGCTTTTTCTGTCCTTCTAGGTGCACACTGTCTTACAAATAGAAAGGTGATATATCCTAAGAATCAAATACATTTGTTCTAGGAAATTCATTTATTCTCTGTGATTCCTATAATCAGCATTCTTAACACAAAAACTGTTTAAAATAAAACATCATGTTTAGAAACATTGGGTGGTAAGAAAAGATGTGAAAGAAAGAATGTGAAAACTGTGAGAGCAGCTCTGCAGAGAAGGACCTGGGCATCATGGTGGACGACAGGTTGACCATGAGGCAGCAGTGTGCCCTCGTGGCCAAGAAGGCCAATGGGGTCCTGGGCTGCATTAAGAGGAGCGTCTCCAGCAGGTCGAGGGAGGTGATCCTGCCCCTCTACTCAGTCCTGGTGAGGCCACATCTGGAGCACTGTGTCCAGTTCTGGGCCCCCCAGTACAAGAGGGATGTGGAGCTGCTGGAGAGAGTCCAGCGCAGGGCCACGAGGATGATCAGGGGCCTGGAACATCTGCCCTATGAGGAGAGGCTGAGGGAGCTGGGCTTGTTCAGCCCGGAGAAGAGAAGGCTGAGAGGGGACCTGATCTGTGTCTATAAGTGCCTCAAGGGAGGCAATGAGGAGGATGGGGCCGGCCTCTTTTCACTGGTGGCCACTGACAGAACCAGAGGAAATGGCCACAAATTGAAGCATAAAAAGTTCCACGGGAACTTAAGGAAGAATTTCTTTACTGTGAGGGTGCCAGAGCCCTGGGACAGGCTGCCCAGAGAGGTTGTGGAGTCTCCTTCTCTGGAGATCTTCAAGACCCGCTTGGATGCAGCCCTGTGCCACGTGCCCTAGGTGGCCGCGCGTGTGCAGGGGGGTTGGACTAGATGACCCCTAGAGGTCCCTTCCAGCCTTAGGCATTCTATGATTCTGTGATTCATCAAATCTTGATTGGTATCTCACAGAATCTCACAGAAATTTAGGCTGACAGATCTGCAGTTTCTCAAGGTTTAAGTGAAGACTGTGAAGAAAATCATGCGTGCATTGTTTGTTCAAGTTTTTACACGCAGAGTCAAATGTGCGTATTTATTGCAATAGGAATTTTCAATATAGCCAAAAACTAGTTTATGATTTTTCAGACATCTAAAATCTCAGTAATGTAACATGATTTTTGACTAGTTATCTTAGGTCCTTAGGTCCTGAGACAAAAAAACATAGAACATTAAAAAAACATAATGTAATAATGTAAAAAAAAAGTTAGAGAGACTGCAAGTTTGGGGAGCAGCTGTGGACTAAAGGGAGGCACAGCGAGTCATGTCTTGTCCTTGGCACTACAGCAGTGCTCAGAGAATACAGACTTCGTCCATTTTCTGTAACAGAACAGGGTTACACAAAAGAGGAATTGATTTACTATTAGTTTGGGTTTTTTTTTTCTTTCTTTAATGAAAAATCATACATGTTGTGAGTTTTGGCTTATATTCAAAGTAGTATTGCATGATCTCACACAGCAAAGCATAGGCAGCAGCTTGGAAGTAAAGAGATGGACTCTTACCCTCGCTCATGCTGTAAATGTAAAGGGAGGGATGGCTCACAGAGCTGCAACAGGATGCCAGGTGCTTTGGCCCCCAGCACCCCTCCACGCACTGCTCCTTGCTTGCTCTTGGCTGTGGTCCCTTGCTGAACCCTCCAGAACATGTGCTTGGTATCCCCGGTTCATGGAGGGCTCCTGACTTCAGCGCTGCACAGCTTTCACCATAATGCAAAGCAGAACATTGTAGAAAAAACAGGAGGGATCTCACTTATTGTGGAGAAGATACTGATTTGTTTTGCTTAATGGTAGTAAGTAAAAACTGCAAATTCAGACCTGCTTTTCTGCCTGCAAGTCTAACAGGGTTGCTCACAGGGCAGTGCTAATGTTTCAGCTGCAAGTCATTCTGTAATGTTTCTTTTTCTATTTCTTGTCTACTATATTTCTATTTACCATTTCCCAAACCTTGACCAGGTGCAAGACAAAATTTTGCATGGCATTTGCGCATTTCGGGTGATCACAGACACCAAGGGGAAAGTGATGAAAATGGTTATCAGAAGGGTAGGAATATGGAGGGAGCACCAAGTCCAGCAGGAGGCCAGTGTCCCGCAGGGGTCGGTACTGGGCCCGGTGCTCTTCAACTTGTTCATCAGTGACTTGGACGAGGGCACAGAGCGCACCCTCAGCAGGTTTGCAGGTGACACCAAACTGGGAGGAGTGGGTGACACTCCCGAGGGCTGTGCTGCCATTCAGAGGGACCTGGACAGGATGGAGAGTTGGGCAGGGAGGAACCTCATGAGGTTCAACAAGGACAAGGGCAGGGTCCTGCCCCTGGGGAGGAATAACCCCAGGCACCAGGACGGATTAGGGGTTGACCTGCTGGTTGACCTTATTTTATGTGTGAGGTAGAACACTTTAAATATATAATGGAAAAAGGTAGTCCCACATTACAGATGCAGCATGTCAGAGTTTTCACTTTCTCTTGTGCCCAAACTTTGTATTGAATGTCCCCTTCTTCTGAGATTACAGCACACCCTAACTGCTAGTAGTTGGATTTATGGATTTCTCAATGTCATTCACCTGCATTTCTCAATGTCATTCATTATTTTGCATACCCCTCTCACTTTAGATTACATTTTCAATCTCCTAGAATCACCTCATTTCCTAGTTCCCTATGTCTTCCAGGATCCCTTAAGTTGTTAGAAGAGGAAAACCAGTGAAAAGCAGCACTTTTGCCCTTATGGTGCATCCTCTGCAGTGTACAGCCCACCTGCAGCAGAGACTTACCAAGTTGTCATAAAACATCAGAGCATGTGCTCTGATGCTAAGATGTGCTAAAGTGCTAAGATTTATCAAGCGTTTTCCTCCGTGGGAATCATTGTGACTATTTTTAAGGCAAACTCCAAAGCTGCCATAATCTGTAGCAGATCATCTGTATATTTAGGTAGACAAGTACCCTAGCAATTGCTTTTTTGCTGACTTTTCAGTCAGCTCTTCAAGTTTCTTGGAGTTGTGAGAAGCAAGGAATTGGCATTTTTTGCTGTAGTTTGTATAGTGTAGCCCTGCCCCAGATGTGCAGTTTGTTTAATGGTTGATTTTAATTGAGGCATTTCCTAAATTTGGGGCTTTGATTCTGGAATATTTAATAGTGCTTTCCTATGTAATATTATGGATAAAGCAGCAACATATTAAACACTTTAAATCCAAGTATTTTAAGCTACTATATAAATCCATATAGATGTATTTACCTCTCATTCATGAGCAAATGATTTGCGTACATGAGTATCTACTGACCACTACAAGTACCTAATTCTATCTTTCTTTAAAAAAAATATTTCCTCTCCCCTCAAAGCGTTACACAGACAAACAGAACTAGTGTGTCAATTTGTATAATTTAAAGCATAGGACATAGATGACTTCATTGCATTAGCTTGAAATAAAGGTGGGATGGCAACTTAAACTGCATGATTGCTTCTGACATTAAGGTGATTAAAACCTCATCAAGTCTATAAGCTTGAGCTGTTGCCTCACTGTCCTAAGCCAAGGATACCTGATTTTAAGTAAGTTCAGGGAAGGTAAGAAACGTGGGGCAGACTCTGAGTTTCTTAACTTATTGGTAGCAAAATAACATAGGATTGGTTTTACTGGTGAAGGAAGAGTAACATACTACTCCGTTGACTTAAAATTAACATGTGATTTAACATCCAGTTCCCTAAACCATTCATTTATCACCACTCAAAATTAACATGTGATTTAACATCCAGTTCCCTAAACCATTCATTTGTCACCACTCGGATCTGCTGATATGCGTGTTTTCAAGAAGATCTAAGATTCCTGTCTCAGTCTTGTGTCACAGGTCACATTTAGCAAATGATCTACTAAGCAGGTAATATGTAAGTTGAAATCCCCATGATCAGTTTACCATAGTTTAAACACAGAAATATTCCCCTCTTGTCACTGACAGCTTTTCTATATAAAAGACTTAGGGAGCAGGCTAAAAAGAAAGGTCACTTCGTCGTGCAAATGGTGGCCACATTGCAGTAAGTGACAGACTTTCATGGACTTTGGTGGTGAGTGAGGGTGAACTTTTCAGGAATATCCAGAGGAAATGGAGTTTGAGTCCACTGCAGCCACAAGAGCACAATGATACTAAACCATGCCAAACCATGCCAGAATGTCATGTTTGTGCTGGCAGTATTAAAGATAGCACATGAATACGTGTTGGGGGTAGCATGGTACCTTTTATTACAAGGTGAATATATTCCCAAGTTCCTATCGGCAGCCAAAATATATCAGCCGGAAGATCAAGCTGAAAAGTGTTGTGGTAGCTCACAGTATCCCTGTGTTTGCCCAGAATATGTGCAAAGAAAGCTCATCTGGCAAAACACAAAGATGTACATGTAAAGAGAACCAAGCAAAAATAAAGCTTTATTTTTTTTTTCCTTCTCTGAGCTGATTAGATTTGTTTTTGAAACATGGCCAGCTGAGTTTGTTGCTTTGGTTTCCAGTTAGGCATTAGACTATCTGTGCACATATTTTCCAAGAAATACCTAATCATTCTGTTCCAAGTACACTATTAGCATACCCCAGGAGACTACATTTTAAAAGTGATCCAGCTTTTTTAAGTAAAATAGATTCACTACAGTGATTGCCTTTGAAATGCATCTCATTTTTCTCCAACTCATCTTNAAAAAAAAAAAAAAAAAAAAAAGCCCAACCTCCTTAAACTTAAGTATCCTGGAAAGGTTAGAGAGACCAGTGCGCCAAGAAAACTACCACTTGTACCAGTCATGACAGATGGGCAGTGACTCACTGAAAGGTGTAAAACTGCATAGTTCAGATCCTACTTTTGAAAACAAGCATAGGAGAGATTCATAGAAGTTCTTCTCTAAAATACGTGCTTGAGACATTTTAGCAAAACCCTCTCTAGGTTTGTATTCTGTCAGTAATTAGAGGTGCCATATCTCATTCAGGACCACAGTCTGCCAACCACTGAGCACCATGAACTTTGGCCCCAAAAGGCCTATCAAAAATGCATAATAATCTTGTAGTTATTATCACTGGCAAAGATGTAGCAAGCAGGAAACAGAAGTCAACCCACTCTTTAGAAAGGATGCTGAAGTCTAGTCATGTCACTGCCTGCTGTTGTTTGACAGTCTTTCTTGGTGCTGATGGAGCCGAAGTCAAGTGCCTCCTCCCTTATGTTAGGTGAAAGGGATGGGATCAGCCTGCTAATTGCTCCAGGTTACAGAGCACTTATTTCTAAAACTAAAATGGAAACTAGAGCTGCAATTAGTCAGCCATCTGATTCTGATTTGACATAGAGCATGGTGCAGGCTAGTGGGTGGTTGATGCTACTAGCCATTCTTCTTTAACATTTATTAATATTCTGTAGCACAGATGAAAAGCTTTTGATAGATTACAATCCTTATTTGACTCCTGTGAAATTCCCTTTTTTTTAAAAAAGGAAAGCTGTAGGAGATCTACTTTGTAATTAGAGAGGCAACATCTCTTTCATGAATTACTTCGGAAGTTTTCCAAGAATAAAGCTCCCAAATCATTGCCAAATATTATACATTTTCTTAAACTGGGCAGAACTATCAAAGGCAAAATATTATCAAATACAGGTTGTAAACAGCAATAATGATGCTGAATTTTCCACGGACAAATTAATATTAACAGTTGGTGTAACATTTTCAATGTAAAGATTTCAGTTGTTCTTTTAGAGCACAAGTCGTCTTTTCCAGTTATCAGTGTTAGCTCATAGTTGCTTGTCTTGCACTTCGTGCCCCGATACTTCATACTGGTGCATGTCTACTGTCCAAGTGTCAATGCCCTGGGTAGCGCGCTCCAGAACATGAGCATCATCTGTTGCTCTGAGCAATGCTCCCAGCAAATGCCTGGTATGCAGGAGCCAAACAGCTTACCAGCCAGTAGAAAGGAGTGTGAGACAGCTAGAGTCTGCACTGTGTCTTGTTTTAATTAGAACTTGTTTACCGCAGTTTCTCATTTCATGGGTTCTGGTGTTAACTTTCCTTCTTGGAGCTAAATGGAGTAGGTATAAAATTAACATGACTCTATTACAAAATTTTCAGAATATTTTGGAAACATAATTCTGTGGTGGCAGGAGTTCTGAGTGCCTGTTAAACACAATTGTTAATTTCATTAAAGTTAAAATCAAATGTGAGACTACAAATCAGATAGATACAAAATTTGATTAACTTAATCTCTAGAAATCTTTAGGTCAATTAGCTCAAAAACCTAACATTCATAAAATCAGTTCATGTGTATATATATTGTTTTTTATTGCCTTTCTGTCTATGCATGCTCCATCTGACGCTTGTTTTTGTTCTTGTTTCCCTTCATGCAGTCACCTAATGCTGGAGACAAGGATGACCAAACCCTGACAGTAAGTAGCAATGAATGAGTATATGCATTTATTACTAAGCAAGAAGCGGGAAGGGGAGTGTTATATGGACAGGGAAATCAGTGTGATGCAGCCAAAATCAGAATGCATCCAGCAGGAGTATGGAAGTGGAGAAGTTATAATATATGATGATGGCAGGTCCCCTTTCACTTCTCCCAGGAAACCTGCAGGCTTGATTACTTTGCTGAGATGCCTGTATACCAATGCACACAGCAAGAGGATAAGCAGGAGGAACTGGAGGTCTGTGTGCAGTCCCAGGGTCATGATCCTGTCGCAATTAGAGAGACATGGTGGGACAGCTCACATGACTGGAGGACTGTCATGGAAGACTATGCACCTTTTAGGAAGGACAGGCTGGGAAGTCGAGGTGGTGGAGTTGCTCTTTATGTGCAAAAGCAACTGGAATGCACAGAGCCTGAGGGTGGATGATGAGCGAGTTGAGAGCTTGTGGGTAAGGGTTAGAGGGCAGGTTAACACGGGAGAGACAGTGTGGTGGGTGTTTGCTGCAGGCCGCCTGACCAGGGCGAGGAAGCTGACGAGGCCTTCTACAGGCAGCTGGAAGTAGCTTCACGGTCACGGGCCCTGGTTCTCATGGGGGACTTCAGCCACACTGACATCAGCTGGAAGGGCAACACAGCCAGGCACAAACAGTCCTGGAGGTTCCTGCAGAGTGTCGATGATAACTTTTTGACCCAGGCTGTAGAGGAGCTGATGAGGAGAGGTGGGCTACTGGACCTCGTGCTAACAAATAGAGAGGGACTTGTTGGAGATGTGAAGGTGGGAGGTAGCCTCGGCTGCAGTGATTATGAGTTGGTGGAGTTCAGGATCCGACGAGGAGGAATCAGGGCTGTAAGTAGCCTTGCAACCATGGACTTAAGGAGGACCAACTTTGGCATCTTCAGAGACCTCCTCGGAAGAATCCCATGGGCTAGGGCTCTGTAAGTAAGGTGGGCCTGAGAGAGCTGATCAGTTTTCAAGCAGCACTTCCTCCAAACTCAAGATTGGTGGATCCCGATGAGTAACAGGCCAGGCAGGGGAAGCAGGAGGCCTGCGTGGATGAGCAAGGAGCTGCTGGCAAAGTTCAGACAGAAGAATGTGGAAAAAAGGACAGGCCCCTTGGAATGAATATAGGAATGTTGTCAGGGAATGCAGGGATTTGACAAGGAAGGCTAAGGCACATTTGCAATTAAATCTTGCAAGGAATGTTAATGATAACAAGAAGAGCTGCTTCAAATATATCAATGGCAAAAGGAAGATCAGGGAAAACATGGGTGTGTTGTTGGAGTGGGTGCCCTGGTTGTGAAAGACACAGACAAAGCAGAGCTACTGAATGTCTTCTTCGCTTCAGTGTTTACCAGGGCAGCCCTCTGGAATCCCAGACCTTAGAAACAAGACAAGGAGCCTGGAGATAGGGAAGACTTGCTCTGGATAGAGGAAGATTGAGTTAGAGAACACTTAGGTAAACTTTATATACACAAATCCATGGGCCCTGATGGGATGCACCTGAGAGCACTGCAGGAGCTGGTGGATGTTATTGCTAAGCCACTTTCCATGATCTTCAAAAGGTCCTGGAGAACAAGGGAGCTGCCAGAAGACTGGAAGAAAGCCAATATCACTCCAGTCTTCAGAAATGGCAAGAAGAAGGACCCAGGCAACTACAGGCCAGTCAGCCTCACCTCCATCCCTAGAAAAGTGATATGGAACAGCTCATCCTGGCTGTTGTCTCTAAGCACGTGAAGGCTAAGAAGGTGCTCAGCAGTAGTCAGCATGGATTCACCAAGGGGAAATCATGCTTAACTAATCTGATAGCCTTCTATGATGGAATGACTGGCTGGATAGATGAGGGGAGAGCAGTGGATGTCTTCTATCTTGACTTCAGCAAGGCTTTTGACACTGCCCCTCACAACATCCTCCTGGACAAGCTCCGAAGGTGTGGGCTGGATGAGTGGACAGTGAGGTGGATTAACAACTGGCTAGATGGCAGAGCTCAGAAGGTTGTGATCAGCAGTGCAGAGTCTAGTTGGAGGCCTGTGTTGAGCGGTGTCCCCCAGGGGTCAGTCCTTGGTCCAGTCCTGTTCAATTTATTCATCAATGACCTGGATGAAGGCACAGAGTGCTCCCTCAGCAAGTCTGCAGATGATACGAAGCTGGGAGGAGTAGCTGACACCCCAGAGGCTGTGCTGCCATTCAGAGGGACCTGGACAGACTAGACAGCTGGGCGGTGAGAAACCTCATGAAATTCAACAAGGCCAAGTGCAGGGTCCTGCACCTGGGGAGAAATAACCCCAGACACCAGTACAGGCTGGGGACCGACCTGCTGGAGAGCAGCTCTGCAGAGAAGGACCTGGGCGTCATGGTGGACGACAGGTTGACCATGAGGCAGCAGTGTGCCCTCGTGGCCAAGAAGGCCAATGGGGTCCTGGGGTGCATTAAGAGGAGCGTCTCCAGCAGGTCGAGGGAGGTGATCCTGCCCCTCTACTCAGCCCTTGTGAGGCCACATCTGGAGCACTGTGTCCATTTCTGGGTCCCCCAGTACAAGAGGGATGTGGAGCTGCTGGAGAGAGTCCAGTGCGGGGTCATGAGGATGATCAGGGGCCTGGAACATCTGCCCTATGAGGAGAGGCTGAGGGAGCTGGGCCTGTTCAGCCTGGAGAAGAGAAGACTGAGAGGGGACCTGGTCAGTGTGTACAAGTACCTCAAGGGAGGCAGTGAGGAGGATGGGGCTGGCCTCTTTTCACTGGTGGCCACCAATAGGACAAGAGGAGACAGTCACATACTGAATCATCAAAAGTTCCACAGGAACTTAAGGAAAAAATTCTTAACACTGAGCGTGACTGGAACACTGGAACAGGTTGCCAAGATGCAACTCGCTTGGATGCAATCCTGTGCCTGTGTATGCAGAGGGGTTGGACTAGATGATCGCTAAAGGTTCCTTCCAGCCCTAACAATTCTGTGATTCTACTGAAGAGGCTGGGTAAGGCTGCCATCCATGAACCATTTTTACTTTGTAGGATATATTCAATACATTAGTTGTTATACTACACAGTAATACAGGCAGAAGAACCTCACCCATGTATTACAAAGTCCATAAAACATTTAAAAGGTCCTTGTATTTTCTGCTCCCATACTGTGAGTTGCTACACTGCCCTACACTACAGAACTGTGTTTGTAGTCAGTATTAAGTGTATGGAGCCAAAGTGAAGCATATGTTATATTCTGTATGATTTTAAGGGTTTTGTCATTAAAAAGTCGATTTTTTGGTCTTTAAGGGACCAATGTCTTCCATCATTCTGATGATCTAGATGTCTGCAATACATGGAGGCACTTAAAATAAGAACTTACTTCAGGGATTCACCTACAAGTTTCTATAAAGAAATAAATTATGAACTCTTCCTGATGCAAGTATGAGGATTTTAATTTCTTTATATTTTGAGAGTTTTCATGGAGTGAAAATTTTGTTTACTGCTCTTTTCCTGAGCCCCCTTAGACTAATGATATATCTCATGATCCATCCGCTGCAGAGAGATTAGACATATTACATGACAGTGCTTAATGCAGGGTATAGTTTAATATGCTCTGCTATAGGTGATGACTTAAAATGTTTCACTGTGTGGTGAGATTAATTTGTATTGTTACAGACCTGTTTCCACAAAACAAACAAACAAACAAATCACTAAATTATTTCCCTTTTTTTTCTACTTAGACAAAGCCACGACTCCAGCGGGGAGGAAGCTCTGCATCTCTCCACAACAGCCTAATGAGGAACAGCATCTTTCAGCTCATGATTCACACACTTGATCCACTTGCTGAAGGTATTTTTTTTTTCTGTTGGAAAAAAGTAAATTAATAGTTTTCTTTTTGCTTCTCCCCATATTTGTTATATCTGTATCTACTTTCACTAGTATTTTCTAGATGTTTGAATTTGCTGAGAGAGTTTTGGCTTGTCATGGGAGACTTTCAACTTGAGAAATGTGTTCACTGTAGTACTACCTAAAACTGATTACCTGGTTGATATGTGTCTTAACTACCGTTTCTCTCTGCTTCTGGCTTCAGCATGAATGTAAAAAATACAGAAATTCTAGCCTCTTGTACTTTTGTAATTGCACAGAGTTTTTGTTTTCTTCCCTAGTTTTGATTTTAGTGCATTACAAAAAAAGAGACAAACCAGTCCCATGTGTCCTATGGGATACAAAGAACAATGAAAACTCTGCTGGTTTAACTTTGAGTAGATAAACACTGAGCTTGTAGATAAGCACTGAGCTTATATATAATGCAGCAAAAGTTGCTTTGTATTATATGCATGTTTGCTTGCTTTGTCCAGTGTAGTAGAATTTGTATTATTTGCGCTCAAAGACATAATCAGGAAAAGGTTATAATTTCTTCGGTTTGCTGTGGGGTAATTTGAATATCTCCTTATGATAGACTTCTAAAAAATTAATGCCAAGTCTGTGTTTGGTGACTGTGTGTCTATAGATCTTTTTTGTTGTAGTAATAGTTGTACTTGGAAATTATGTGTTGGGAAATTCTACCTGTGAAAGAAATATGAGCAACTAAAGTGACCAAATCACTTATAACAGGGAAAACTTTCAGCCATCTAAGGTTATAAAGTATATATAGCACTTTTTGTATTTAATTTGCTTTATGTTTCTCATTGCAATATTTCTTGCTACTTTTTGAATTTCTCTGTATCACTTGGACAAAGCATAGCCATTTCCATCTCAAAAAGCTGAAGCTTACAGCTGTTGTGTCAACACAAGGACAATTTTAGCACCTGACTGTGATTTGCTATACCTACTGTTGTGAAAAGAATACTGAGTTCTGATTAGCTGGCTTCCTTTCCCAGCTTGTAAATTGTAGTTTTTCATAGCCATCCCTTGCACTCCTCTCTTCCTTTAAAGCAAAGCTTCTGGGCTGCAGATGCACCTGTGATGTCTCAAATTGCACTAAGTGCTAATGCAAACAGAAATTCCCACCTGAAGAGGTAAATGGGTTTCATCAATTCACATTTAAAGACATGAGAACAGAATCAGGCTGGGAAGAATCCATTACTATTACTATCTAGACGATAGATGAAAGACCAAAAGGAAGATAGAAATTTTGAGTGGAGTTCAGTTTAGAATTTAAATTACTCAGAAATAAGATGAATTTTCAGTATTATGTCTTTCTCTATTGTTTCACTTATTTCTCACACTTGGCTTTTTCAGTGTCCAAACCTTTTCCCATTGTTCTTCCCTCATTGGAAGCCTGCACCATACAGTGTGATCCAGAGGATCCCATCTTTATGAGGCCCATAGGAAAAAAAAAATCAAATCTGGAGCCCAGCACTTTCAAATATTCAGTATTAATAAGATAACAATATTTGTCATTATGTCAGTATAACCCTGTCCTTCAACATGGTTCAACAGAGATGGCTGCAATGGATAAATATTACATAATTGATTCCAGGAAGTTTTCTTTAGCATTTCATTGCTAAGAATTAAAAGACAGGATTCATCAGAAGCTCCTGGGAGATACAGTCCTTTGTTCTTTAGAACAATCATCACCACTGTTCCATGGGAGAACATAATTCTTGGAGAAATAGATTTTCTCAAGGGTCTCCTGTAATAATAAGCAAATGTGCAACTGGTGTTTAGTACACATATCTCTCTCTATTTCTTTTCCTGTTTCCCATAACAAGACACAGACACAGTAAAGAAATAAGCAAATGCTTCTTGTTTGTTTTCAGTTTTGTTTAAAGCGCAGAAACAAGTCTGTTGTTATACTTGTGTAATAAAAGATCATGGACTTGATCTTGGTGCACTACCTCATGCGTAAAAAAGCATTTCTTGCAACTCATTTAGAGTGGGTATGGATCAGACTCAAAGAGAAAAAGAAGAAAAGAGGTGGAGAGCATTTTTGTGGGACAGTCCACCAAAGTGCATCCCAGACAGACACTGCAAGCCCTGCTGTCAGCATGGCTGAAAGAACCAGATGTTTAACCTCTGGAAAAGCGCCCACTGCTCATGGAGCCTGGGAGCTCTGTCTGGCTCTCCGCATCTTCCAGAACACCTGTTGCCAGTCAGATGAAAATTTCCAGTCGTTGCCCTGCTACTGGAATATCCAGCTTTTCTTTCTATTTAGGTCAATGATAAAGCTCACTATTGCATTCTATTAAGTGGTTCCAAAGGAAATAGAGGCAGAAAAGGATAAACAGCTTTGTCGTTTGGATTTATGAGAGCTCTGGAAGCTCACAAAGTCCCATCTAAGTCCTCTTAGTGGTAGCATAAGCATTTTAGAATATTTAAGTAGGCTATATGGTTATTAATGGTTAGTTTGACCCATAAGGTCTTATTTTTACATTAACATGTAATATATTCATAGTAAACCAGCTCATGTTATTTACTCCTGAATAATTCATTTGTTAAGTCACAACCAACCTCTGCTTTAGCTGAGAGGCTTTTAAAAATGCACTCAGTATAAACAGAAGAGTATGAAATGAATGAGAAATGACTTTAAGAGGTTTCTATTTTCCAGAAAATGTAAAGAAAAGGAGTCATCTTCATGTATGATTCCACATTTGTGGACCAGTTCTTTCTTTCCCCCTTCACCATGAATTTGTTTTTTCCTCTGGCTTGTGCCTGTGTTTTGTCAAAACCAGATTGTGAACTCTTTCAGAACAGCGGACTTGCAAAGTGCTGACAGATAGATCATGCCTGGTATCTTCAGTGGGAGTCAGGGGTTGTGTGGGTCTTGGGATTCAGAAAGATGTGCAGGGATGATATAGATTTAGTTGAGCAAGACATCTGCTCTTTAAAATCTCAGTCTGCCTGAAGTTTCCAGGATAAAGGTTCAGCCACTCTGGCTGGTGAACGTACAGGATATTTATTAGCTGGAAGTGAAATATGCAATTCTCCTGAAAGCTCATAATTCATTAAAAATGTAAATATCCAAATGATATTTTTTGTTATTGTTTGCTTTTATCAATTGAAGAAATAATGACCTTGATGCAGATCATTTTCTAGGGAATAAGATTGCTTGTGCATCAGACTATCATCTACTCCCAGCCAGTCATTAATCCCCAGGAAATCCTGTGCCAAATTTGCTCCTGCTTAAGTGCTGGTCTTGCAATCCCTTATTCACCAAGCAGTCAAATGGACTCTTCATATCAGCATTACCCACGTGAAGAAGAGTTGACTCATCAGACTTGGTGCATTGTCCAGGCCTCAATCCAAAATCCAAGCAATTTAAACATAGTAGCTCAAGTATTAGCTATTCCTGACATTTTTTCATCCATTCTGTCATATACAGAAAACTTACCCTTTCCCTACAAGCTGTAGATTATACAACCTATCGGCCACAAAGAAGCCTAGGGGAGGGCTGGACTTTTTCTGCCTTTGGGTGCTCTCTGGCTCTTACTGCTCTTGCTCTGAAAAGCATTTCTTCTGGCACTGCAGAGTGATATTTTCCACTCTGGAAAATCACTTTCCTGAAAGAGAAATGTACCAGTGTCAATGTGGCAGTCCATAGCATCAGTCCAGTCTGGAGCTATTTTGCCTTTCTTGCAGTTTAACAGTGGACAGGAAGGATGAAATCCTGTCCATGGCATTTCCTTATCCATTTTCTTATCATGCTACCCCTTTTCAGTCTGCTGATGTGGACCTGCAGGCCAGCTAAGCATCTTCCTCGACAAGGGAAAGATTTAGCTAGATGTTGACTCGCCTGCCCCTGAGTGACAAGGATATAACTCATATGCAAATGTCACTCTCTGCATGAAAATGAGTGTGATATAAATCTCTGCCCTTGTTCAGTCTCCAGTGATCTGTACTGATCTTTGTCAGTTTTCTGCCTTTCCTTTCTCTAGATCTATTCCCAAGCTGTAAAATTACAGGATAGTTTTCTGCAGTGCTTCTGCAAAAAAGTTGTTTATTGTTATAGCTTCTTTTCTTAAACATAAATGTGGTGCATGTTATCTGTGAGAGAAGCAACCTTCTGTTACACAAAGCTCAGATTCTGTTAATTTCTTCACTAAATGCATAAAAGTGCACTACAGTCTCTGACTGCTCTGAGAGAAAAAAAAAAAGAAACCTACATTCATGATTTATCAAGAAAATTACAAATGCTGTAACTTCAAAGTCTTTCTTCTTAATTTGTGGCTGCTCAATGCATTCTTTCTAAGGTGTCCTGAAAAAACATAGCACTGATGGCCAGGGACTGGGCATCTTTCCTTTGGGTTGAAGGAGCTCAGCATGCTCCCAGTTTTGGTTCTCAGTCCATGAAACCCTCAGATTTTTTCTCTTCTTGGCCTTGGTTAAGCTGCAGCATCATTCCTGGGCTTGCTCTCTTCAGGAAGCTTCTCGGGATGCAGCTGTTTATTTGTTGTAAATATCCTCAGAGCAGCAAGGCTGGGCAGTGCTGCTTGCGGACAGACCTCGGGCAGCCTTCAGCTCCTGCGTGGCTCACTTTGAAGCCTGAGCATTTCCGCTGCAGCTTGCGGGTGGTGTGGGACAGCAGTGCAGTTCCTTGCACGATGCCAGAAATGAAAAAATTAATTCTTAAAAAAGAATTTGTTCTGTTGTTTCTGTCTACAACTGCACTTCATCTAACACAAGGAAATATTCAGGCAAAATAAATGTAAATGATTCTGCATGATTCTGTAATCTTCATTCTTTATGTGATGTCTTTGAGGCACATCCATAGGCTTCCATGGGAGTTCAGCATCCTTCTTCTTGCACGTGTCTTCTAGCCCTGCTCATAGCAGTTCTTGGTTCCTCTTCTGGCTCACCAGTGAGAACAGGAAAACAGGACTGGTCTTGGTTTCTCTCCTGCTGCAACCTGAAATGTTTGCATGGCCTTGCCAGAGCAGTTGGGGATCCCTGCCAGGCTAACATACAAATTAAGAGCTGTTAATTAATATCATCTAGTTCTTCCCTTTGTCCCCATCCTTTGGAATCTTCTATCAATGGTGTCAAGGTAGGCAGCTAGTAGAAAGGACTGTTAGACTAACCACTATTGGACTGTCTTGTCTTATAAAAATGAATATTCTCATCTTCTTTATGCAGCTAGTTTTCATTGGCTTGCTGTTAACTCATTTCGCTTTATTAACTTAACATTTCAACTTCAGGAAGAGACTCTAATTCTACAGAGAGTAAATATGAATTCCTAAGAAAAGGAGAAATCAAATTGAAGGAAAAAAGAGAAAGAAAAGAGGAGAGTACATGTGCTCTCAAGCCTTTATGGTCTTCTTTGAAATATTTTAGAAAGAGAGGCCTAACTATTGTTTCTTCCCAGGTCACTTTCAAAATCAGAACTGCCTTTTGTTGGTAGCAAATTTTAATTACTGCAAGTTTCACTTTTGAATTTTAGAATTTACTCTTCGTATTTCTTTTGCGGTAAATGCAAGTTTCCTCATCAATTTATTTCTACACATCTTGTTTAATCTTCAACTAGAACCTGCAAAAGCTGCTCGTGGCAGGCAAAGTTCATGCCTTGGACCCCGTGATGCTTTCTGGTGACACTTGTCCTGCAGGCACTGTGTTCACTCTGGGATTCCCTGCCCAGGGTGAAAGGAACTCATGACCATTGAAATGCGAGTAGTATCCCAGGGCAGGGTGCTCCTGTCCTGACTACGCATTTCCATGCTTAATGAGCTCCACTTCTTTTTCAGTTTCATTTTAACTCTGACTGTCACTGTTAAAAACAATAGTAAATAACATGAAATAAAGCTGAACAGAGCTGTGAATAATGAATCTATGAAAGAGCTTCTCTTGAGGTTGGAAGCAGCAGATTTCCTTTTGTACAGGTTGTATACAGCTGATAGTTTAATCCTCCAGAAACTGAGTGGCTTTTTGTGATTAGACTGTGAGAGGAACATGCGTTTCCTTGCATTGTTCTCATCAGAGGTGCTGAAAGTCAGCACAGCTGTTCACTGCATTTGAAGTTTCACGTGCCCAACATGCTGAAGTGTCTGTGCCTCACAGACCCTGGACCCATCAGAAATGATGGCAAACTTCCCAGTGAGCTTCACCGAGAGTGGGAAGTTTTCACTCCTTCATGCTGGCATTCCCGTTCTCACATGTGAAAGAATGTGAAGTGAAATAATAGTGAAATAAAAGTAAAATAATGGGCATGTCTTATTTTAAGGTGCTGATATTATTCTTAGCCACCCAGAACACTTCTGCTAAGTTTGTACACATTTTCAATTATATTTCTATTTATGTTCCATTTGTATAATATTGCAATAAACTCATTATAACAAAAACTGATAATTTTAATAAGATTCTTACCAGGACAAAAGCACCTACAGTAAAAAAAAAAATGGGTAAGGGCATATGGTAAGAGAGAATAATTACAGAAGCTTGAAACTTGAAGACAAGGTGAAAGATGACCATATTTGTTTTTACAGTCCAGAGCAACAGTGTCTCATATAATGTTTCTCTCCCATATGCTTCCTACCGGGCAAGTAACTAAAAGTCAGCTAAATGTGTCAACACAAAGATCTCTTCATTTAAATCATTCCTTTTATTTTATTTTCTTTCTTTTTTTCCTGTATTAATAAAACAATACCAGCATTGGCATGTGAAAGGCATATTATTTACTGTTTTATTATTTATTCTTTTACTCAAACGCAGAAGGGGCTCCTTGCAATTGTTCTTTTACCACTTCCCAAGAACTGCCAGCTTGTGCACTGACCTCTTAAAGATTCACAAGCAAAAAAATGTAGGCTACAACAATGAATTATAGCTTGCATAGTTTAGATTATCTTGGAGATGCTGCAGGAAAAAAAATTCTGACTTTTAAAGTATTTCTATTTTCTCTCCTTTGCTGCAGTGATAATACATGGTAATTCCCATGGCAGCCCAAGGCCTGTGAATGTCTCAGATGAGACAGATAAAGCAGGTAAAGAATAATGTACAGGGGAGATAAGAAGTTTATTAAGATTACAAAAGGTGGGAGTCAAATTTAATCTGAGATTCAAGAAAATTATTTCAAAAGAAATTATTTCCTTTTAAAAATCAAAATGCCTGATGTCCTTTAAGTGGTGGGATCTGTGGACTTTGCTGTTACCTCAAAGAGTCTATATTAAAGACAATATCCTGTATTATAGTTATCCATTATTTATAGTTTCGGACTCTCCTTTACACCTATGTTATGTTAATCTCCATTACATCTTTGTCATATTTTTAACACTTAGAGTTCTTTCTTTCAGATCTAACATATTTGATCAAATCAATCCAGCTTTAGTTTAAACTTAGGTTGAATAGATAAGACAAATGATCTGGCCAACTTGAAGTTGGCTGGGTTTTGTTTATGGCTGGGTCTTTTATCTTTTAATTGAATTTTCTAAATATCAGCTGGAAGAAATCACTAAAAGATTAGGGAAAGAGAGGATCTATTCCTACTTGATGTCATAATATGAATTCCGGTAAGACTTTTGCCTAAACTTATCAGCCTTCTTTAAAAAAAATAAAAAGAAAAATAAGAAGATAAGAAGAAGTAAAAAACAGTTTTTCTATAAACCTAAGTTAATTTCTTAATTTAAAGTTCTGTTCTCAATAGATTGATATAATCAAAGAGCAATAATGATGTAGATAGATGGTAGTTAGGAAATCCTGTTGCTGGCTTCTCCCAGCTCTGCTTCTCAAGCCGCACCTCTCCTCTCACCATTGATCCCAGGTGTGAGCCTGTACGTTGGTTCAAGCAGCACTAACATAAAGCAGGAATCTCCAGTGGAGAATTATGTTGACGTAAGTCTAATCCATTTGTTAAAACTTGGCTACAGACAGTCATCCTCTTTGGGATCCAACCAGTGAATGAATTTATAACTCTCATCATCAGTTTTCTGCCCAAAGTCATGGCATAGGTGTCTCTGATAGCTCACCAGAGAGCTTTCCAACCCAGATCAGTGAAAATTTAACTACAGTAGCTGAAACACGGGAGAGAGAAGTAATGCAACTTGCAGTGGCGGGACCTGCTGGAGAACTTTGTGGTGGGATGAGATGGGATGATGTTAAATAAATATAAGCATAATAAACATAAAGCCAGAAATTTCATACATTTTCCTCATTAGAAAAAAAAATGTTTACTCAGACTAGATTTCATGTATTCTTTCTTTTTCCCTGTGCCCACTTGCACCCCTGAACAAGGGGCTACTGAACAATGAGCGTGGATTACCAAAATAAAGCCTTTGTTGCTGGCTCTGAAGCACTGTTTGGAACTGACTATCAGGGTTATAAGTGCAACCTCTTGCACAAGAAAATCCCTTCTGCCTCCAGGAATAGGTTAGGATTCATGATTGCAAGATATTTTTTGCTTTCAAGTCATAATTGCTGACTGCAAGTTCACTCTCAATTTTACTTATCAGTCTCTATCCTCTTTTTCATTTCTCTTCTCCTTTTGTCTTATATTGTTCAACCCTTTTCTGGTTGAATTTATGAGTATGAAAATCCAGAAGAGATCCCATAGGTTAAGGCTGAGTTCTGTGAAAGTGTTCCTTAAAAGGCATAAAGATGCTTGCAAGCAAAGTTTCAAGGGTTTATTCATCAACTCTGTATCTGCATGACTATCACTCTTCAAGGTTTGTTTAAGGAAAGGATGTGCTCATCTTCTGATATGCTGTAGATTGTAAAACCAGTTACAGGATATATAGGTATTTAGAAGGTAGTTATAGGGTACTGGTTTTATTGGTTTATTGGTGTTTGGCTCTTGAAATCAGCTACACACTGTTCAGCAGCAGAGCTGAAAATGATCAGCAGGATTATCCCTACCATCGTAAAGGAAGTTTTTTCCCAATCTTACCAATATCACAATAAGTCAACATATACAACAGTATAAGTCAATTTCACCAATGCACAAAAAGATACTCGCTGCCACCCTGCTTGTTCCCAGATGCCTCACAATTCCTTTTCAGCTAAGCTACCATCAAGTTTAAAAAAGGATTGTACCACAGCACCCTTATAACTGCAGAAATCAGACACTAGCAAGGTCAAGAAAATACAACAGTGGAAGTTACACAAAAAATTCAGGCATTACCTGCAGAGATTGCTCTTTAGTAACTTTACTTTGAATAAATATATTTTAATTCCCATGGAATATATATAATAATATATGATTTCTTTAAATGTGACAAGAATTTTGATGCAGGTATGTATTTTTATGCAAGGCAGGAGCTTTGTGTTGGTCTAAGCAAGCCACAGTGCATTTCTGTGTTTACAAATGCAAAGGCCCAAAGCCTGAAATTCTGAGAGTCTGAGGTAACTCTTTCATTAATACTTCATCAATCAGCTCTTTCATTAATACTTTTTGTATCACAGTTTTAGCAGGAGAGGTTCCTTTTTTAAAGCAGCTGAGTGTCTGACCAAGCATTCTTAGAAACTCTGAACCAAGTTCATGAAATGGTGTGACTGCAGTGAATGCCTGAGACCCTGGTGGCAGCAGAGCAAGGAGCGGGATGTACTGGACACGTTTTCTTGCCAAGCTGCTGGAGCACAGGACTAGCAGGCAGAAGTCAGTGTTTCACCACAGATGGTACCTGTAACGCTTACTGACTGCACGTGGCAAAAATACTCTGAGCACTTAGGAGTACTGGTTGAAATTACTACTAATACTGTTGACTAAGGATGTTATTCCTTCTGTTTGCTTAGATATGGTGTAGCAAATACATATACAGTAGAAAATAATTGATAATAAGGCAAGTGCTGCCATCCTTGAGAAGTGTCAGGCAAGGTTTACCAGTAATGCTCCATTCTCTTCTGGCTTGAAAACATGTGCAAAAAGAAGAAATTGCCCCAGTGACTGCCCAGGATTAGCTGTTAGGCCGCATTTCTGCATCCTCTCCCCTTCTCGAGGCCGTCGGGGCTGCTGTGCTCATGGTGGCTCTCGGCCATGTGTGTGCAGGGGCCTCTGCAGCAGGAGCCACGGCGCATGCGGGGCTGCACAGTGCTGCCGACAACTACATGTATCCCGTCTTTCTGGTTCTTCCTTACAACCTCTCCTCCAAAGCCATCCTGGGTGCCGAACTTTGGAAAGGAGCATCAACCTGAAAGGGTCTGCAAGGGAATCCACCCCGGAGTTGACCAAGATAAATTATTTGTAGGACTTTGAAGTTGAGAGTAGGGACATTTCAAGTAGCAGGATCAGTAAGAAAACTGCATTTTTCAAGCTCTTAGGATTTTTAAAAGTATTCTGAAATGCCAAATGTATAGTAGGCATCAATTTAAATCAGTGTCGGACAAATCTCCAGAATTTCTGAAGTCAGATAGCTAAATGTTTAAAATCTCTAGGTCTTGAAGCAACTTGAATTAGTCAGAATTCAACTTGAATTCAAATTCAAGAATTTAACAATAGTTTTGGAATGAGCTTCTTGTATTTATTTTAACATTGATTAGATTTTTTGCCTAATAAAATGTCATTGCTTTCTTTTGTCTTTTCTATGTTGTCTAAAGCAACATAGAACATTCAGAATATACATATATATATTTTAAGTTGGGGAATATATTTGAACTTCTAACCTCATGAAACTAGAATTCTCAAATTTTCGAAGTGTTGGGTTTTTTGGTCTATTTCTAGGCAGCCTTTTTCATGCTATTTCAGACTTCCACATTCCATTTAATATTAAATGGTTAAAAGAGCTGAAACCTATCAATATTTTAAAAATGCACTTCAATTCAGTCAGAGTTTACTCAGAATCATATTATACAGAACCCAATTTTAACAGGAAAATTAAAAAACAAACACTAAAAAACAGCCTTATTCCCAAATTTTGCTGCAGAAACAAGTAAGAGTCTGGGTTTAGCTGTGAAGTCTGAATTAAGTAAACCTTTGTTTTGGAACGTTTTGATCAGATTAATATTAATTTGTAATAGTATCTTAGCAACAAATCTGAATAGGGCTTTTAAATCAGTGACATCATATAGGATCCATTTGGAGGCATCTGGCTTTTATCTCTTGAGTATTTTCATGGTTCCTGGCACACACAAACTGCTGGGAACAGTCTTCTTCTGCAGTTGTATTTAAAATATATTATTTCACACAAAGCTGAGGTATCAAGTCAAGCCAAATTTGATTGATCTTTAGTAGTGTTTTGTGGGTTTTTTTGTTTGTTTGCTTGCTTACTTGTTTTTTACCATAATGATTTAGAATCCAGTTCTTCTCCCTCTGGTGTTGCTGGGCAGCACTGATGCACATTTATTTGTTGAGATCAATGGAACAATTTATGTAAGTGCAGTTGATGGTTTCTAGCATCATCACAGTGCTGTTGTTTGTATAAAACAGCCCTGCTCTGGGTATAGGACTATAAAAGCTTTGGGGACTGCAAGCAGCCTGGAGACAACAGCAAGATTAGTGTTTTTCCTGGAAATAGCTTTGCCAACTGCGGTGATTCAAGCTTGGCATGCTGAATTGCTGGAGCTGTCCAAGTGCTTAGGACATGCCTAGTGTCCCTGCCGTGCACTTGCATGGATCTGTCCTTTCCTTTCTCCATTTTGTACAGTCCGAGCCTCCTCCTTTTCCTTCCTGAATGCCGTACCTATATCATTTCAGCAGGAACTGAAGCAACTGCAGATCTTAACCAGCTTGCCAGTACCCCAGTTGCCTTCTGCTGCAGCTTTTCTTTTTTTGTTTCTGGCATGGGCTTCCCTGCCTGTTCCTATCCTCCAGGGGATGTAAACCCAGCATTCGGGTTGATGATGCCCAGTACCAACATGGAGCATCGTGCCAGGATCCCATCGCCTTGTGCAGGGGACATCTATCCTGACATGAAAGGGACCTGGTCTGGATAAGGAATTCGGGCCTCTCAGGCTAAAATCAAAACATTAGGACAACAGCTTTTTCTGTATAAAAGCAGCAACCAACATTATATTACAGAATTAAGAACATCTTTACAAAACAGTGCATGAGTAAGTGCATCATTTCAAAGCAGCATAAAAAATATTTCTTCAAATGTCATCTTTCTATACCTTGGGAGGCTTGAGAAACTTGAATAATACCATATGATATGGGCATACTTACATGCATATAAGGACAGACTACATTGTACAATAACACTATATCAGTGATTGCAATGGATTTTGTTAAAAGTATGTCCCTGAAACAATGTTTGTGTTTAAGTGAAATTCAATTTAAAAATTCCAACTATAATAAAAGTTCATGTTTTTAGGCACATGCCATAAAGCTTTCTCTTAGTATACAAGTGACGTAAGAAATGTTTATTTTGCAGATTCAAGAATCTGCAAATTAATAAAAAATTGGATCTTTGAAAGGATCAGGTAAAGTGCCAGTATCAGCACATCACCACAATATTTTAGAGTTAAAAGCTAAAAGCAAGATTTCCATTGAAATTCACCCATGTGGAATAGACATTGAAAGATTATAATGTGCATCAAAACAAAATAATTGGTTTAAGTACTTTCGTAAGCATCAATAAAGAATAATTGCATAGAAAACTAATATGAAATTGCTAAGTATCCTTTTTTATAACTGAACTGTTTAAAAAGGTTGAATGCTTAGAAGTTCAGTTGTAAAGCTTTACATAAGGAATGAAGACAGAGTGAAATTGCATACAAATTCCTTACGTTTGTGTAGCTTGTGCCCTGTCCTGCTTTGTAGAATTTTGAAACCTATATTAATTATTATGTAGATGCTCATGCAAAACTTTTAGAAATAAAGAATGAAATATAAAGTAATATCTGGAGAAGGAATGAGATTTTGTACCAGTCTGTCACAGAGAAGACAGACCTAGGGCCCTGGGGAGCTCTACTTCCCATTAATTCCTCTACTGTGATAGACCATAATAATGTGTGACATTTAGATCTAATTAGTGACTTAATAAATATAATAATTAATTAATAATTCCATTAATTAATAATTGAATTTAGATGTTATAACACCTGATGACGGGAATAAATAAAATTTTTCTAATCCCATGCATAATTAGAATGCTCAGATTACGTGACTCTATACAGTAAGTGAGGATCAGAATGTTTGTGAAGCAGCATCTTATAAAAGACGATATATATTCTCATACAGAGGATCATTAACTCTTTAGCTAATGCATATTTGGATGTCTGCCCTGAGAGGCACATGGAGGCACAAATGTGTACACAAATTGTGTATGGAGGCACAAAAATTGGCAACCATCTTGAAAAGGCAGAATTTTAGATTTCAGTGCTGCTCCTGGGATCTCACTCTAGCAGGTCATTTAACCAAACCAAGTGACTTGTGAAATTTCCTGGGGGGAAGGCTCTGCTATCTCTGTAATCCATGTTTCGCTGTCCTGCAGAATTTTTTTGCATAATCACTGTGAAGTTTATGAAGCACATGCAAAAACATGTACATTTCTTGAATGTCTGCTGGTTCCTTATCTTTGTGTCTTTTACTGTGATGTTGTAGAGCTTGGATCATATGGAAACCTAAAATATTATGACACAATGACTGAAGAAGGTAAGAAATATTTTAGAATTGTTTGTATGAGCTTTCTGTAAAGTCCTTCTTTAAGCGCCTTTTATGTGTTTCCTTTTATTTTACTTTGTACCATTTTTCCTTTTTTCATTTTGAATAATTCTTTTTTGCATGTTTTCATTGTCAGTGTAATCAGTTGTCGCTCTCTTTTCAGGTTACTGCTATTAGCTTTTCAGTTTTGCTTCTTTCAGATAAGGAAATGTGCTTATTAAAGAAGGACATCCCTGCAAATCTGTACTCACAAATTATACTGAACTGTATAATAGAGCTTACAGTACCTTACTTTATGTCATGTTTTATAGTGTATTTAAGAAAATTAGATCATTTATGGATGTTCAAATGACTCAATTTGAGAACATTTATTAAATTACCTCAGTTTTTTGTATTATTCAAAAGTAATGCATAAACTACTTCAAAAAAAAATAGGCTTCACTATTTCTAGGATGTTAATTGTACACTTAATTGCAATACAAAAAAATATATAAAATCCTGATTCTGCAGTACAAGTGGGAAGTAATTAGGGCCTGAATCAGTGCTCCGTGAAATCTCAGGGAATTTTTCAGCTGAGTCAAAAGTACTGCTGTTTATAATGCTAATTCAGGAAAGTAGTTAAGCGTATGCTTAATTTCCTCCATGTGCTTCAATCAACATTTGTGCAATTGGGAAGTTTTTCCCGGCTGAGACCTGACTGTGGGTAGGTCAAGGCCTCTTGTGCCTCTGTGTGATTACAGCGCCGGGCAGAGGGTTTCATGTGCGTTCAGCTTCGCAGTGAGTGGCTTGCGGGAAGATGGAGATAAACACTAGGCCGGTAGAAAAGTTAACCATAAGTTTAATCATGGAAATATGAGATGAATTACTCCAGCCATTTTTTTTTTTTTTTAATAAAACAAAAGCTATTTTCTTGCTGTTTTCTAGTTCAGACTAATCCTAATTTTAAAATATTCTAAGAAAAACCTTGATTATGAGATTGCACCTGGCCATTTCTCCAGGAAAAGTGTTAGGTTCTGACTATATCCCGTTTCCTTCATTTGCTGTTGACAGTGATATATAAGCACACTATTCTGAGCCCTGCTTTCACAGGCAGTTTCTGGCACCCTCACACCCAGTACTGCCAGATGCTGATCTCTTCCAGAGGAAGGTGCACGCTCCACTTTGTATGGAGAGTTGTCCAGTTGGGAAATTCACTGATTTACAAAGATGGTGTGAAATAATAGATGCTTGCAAGGGGACTTTACTGCACATATTGACGTTTAGGATGTTTAAGTATTTCTCTCAAGCATTGGATATGAGTTGTTAATTAAGGTCCCTCAGACAGAGTTACCACAGATGAAGTTTTTGTGATATATCTTGTCTCACTATTTATCACTATCAAGTTACAGATGTCCTTTCTCATTGTAGCCTCAGAGCTGGTTACAATGTGCTTTTCCTTTTTCTTTTTCTGAAGTACTAAATCTACCATCACTACATTATTAGATTTCTAAGTTGTATAATTATCCTAGAGGTAGTTAAATATAGTATGGATATACATACCTACTGTATATAGCAATATAACTGCTATATATTATTACCATGCCTATGATGACTATAATTCTATAAATATTTAATGTCACCTTAGAGAGCACCCTTCATGAATAAATAATCCAAGACCTACTGCACATTTTCTTCCAGTAGCAAAAACAAGGAAGGAAGCACTTTTTGTCTTTAGGAGTATTAACACTGACAGGAATTTATGGTATGGATTAACTTCCCAAATACAGCTGTTGTCGTTCATTTCTATCATTTTTATATGTCTTCAAAGAGCAAATATTAAAGAGTGTATCCCAGAAGCTGAACTTAGATCAAAGCATGCTATATTTTGAACTTTCCATTTAGATATGCAAAAAGTAATCCCCATCAATCTGCAACACATTTCTTTTCCTTATCCTTTTTTTTTTCTTCATTTTCCTTTTTTTAACTGAGCTTTCTATACATTTTTATACCTAAAGTTATGTATAGAAAAATGTAAACCCAATTAAAAATCTGTGCATTTTATTTTTCTAGTAGAGTACATGCTTGTGTCAGGGCCCTCAAGCCCTGAGTGAAATGGGATGATAAATATTTTAAATGCTCTGATGAAGACATACAAGACACATCAATTTTTGATGTAACATAAGAAGAAGCAGAGGCAAAAATGACAATACCAATATAGCAAATCATTCAGAAGGCTGTTATGCTCCAGGTCTTAGCAACTGAACTCTGCTGTTTTGTTAGCTCCTGTTTGATCTGAAAATTACTTTAGATTAATTGTCGTTTGAACAGGCCCTGCTTAGGGAAGACATGTGATGGGAACCAGATGGGTACATGAAAAATCTGCATGTACGTGCAGATTCATGTATGCATGTGACACTTTGGTGACTTTTTAGCATGAAAACTGAAGGGGTATAAGAAGATTTATGGAACTGATCAATTGTGATCTAACAGTTTTATTCCCTGGCTGGCCATCAGCAGGCCAGGTAGGCACAGGTTAGGTTGCCAGACAGCCTTAGATTTGACACCTTGTGAATCATGAGAGCTTGGCAGCATTGCTAGTGGTGTACGGATGTAGCAACTTGCATTTAGCTAGAGGCTGAAAATCAGACAAATGGTACAGTCTTGATTTTTTTTTTTTAATTTCCCAAAATATTTTTCTCTAAAATCAAGGGCATCTGACCCAGAGAATCTGAGTCTGTAATCCAGTTTACAATCAAAGGACTTTTACTATAACCTTGATCAGGAATCGAACTCAGAGAGGTGCCAGCTGGAGTTACTCATGCAGATCAGGGCATGTGTACATTATGCAAAGCTGAATTGTTTTCCTATGTTAACATATAGCCAATATAGCTTTAAGTTACCTTTATTTTCTTAAGAATTTTCTTAACATTTATCCATTTATCCTATTTAGGGTGTGTGGAGTCAAGAATTTTCAGACCTGGGCTGTCATGCAGATGAGGCTGATGTATGCATAATAATGTAAGATGCATACATCAAAAAATGCAGATGATGTAAAACTACTGTAGGCAGTGAAACTTGTAGTACATAGGGCTGTTAAAGACAAAACTTTTGCTAGAAAGAAATGCAACTTGCAGTGCAAACCTTCTGCTAGAAGGAAGCACAGGTACATGACATTCCCATGGTTTATCATAGCAATCCCAGCTGAAGAGTAGGAGAAGGTCCGTGCCTAAAAATAAATATCTGGGGCTTTCTATTAAATATGAGTGATTTGGGAACATCCCATTATGGTCTTATTCCCTGAAGGGTTTGTGCATCCCTGGGCTTCTCCTTTGCCAAGCAAGTTTTAATTAGCTTTGTTGTCTATCCTGAAGAGGAAAAGGGAAGGAAGAGTCCCCACCTCTGATTGTATGTCACTGCCCTCATGCAGGCTAGCAGTAGCGTTCACCTGCAAAGGTCCTTCTGTTTTAGGCTTTCCATAGTCGATTTTTGTCTTTTAATCATTTCTTTCCACTTCCTGTTCACCGGTATTGAGCGTATCAAATGGAAATGAGTTAAGACTATGTGAGATAAATGATGCACTCTCTGAAAGAAAAATGAAGAAAAATAGTCTTTTCATTGTGAATGATCAGTTTAATTTCCTTGATTATCCTTGAATGTCCATGATTTTTAACTGTGGAGCAGTTCCCTGAGGGAACTGGTGGATGTGTATCTCTTTAGTGCTAAAGTAGGAAAGGTAGGAAACTTCTGAAGAATGGAGGGAGACCCTTGACAATGTGATAACAGTTGAGGAAATTTTAAGCTTATATAAAGTACACTTAATAGAGACACTTCATTTTCAGTTCAATAATAGACCTAACATCCCTAAACAGGACCAAACAATTCCAAACAAAACAAGACTATCCCTATAAAACTCTGCATTATTCGGATTAAACTGTTTTAAAAATGAACCTTGAATTAAAAACCTGGAGAAGGCAAAAGTGTCAATGTGTCTACAGATAACATTTCAGAAGGGTCTCAGGTTCTTCATTTTCTTTGCTTCCAAAAATGCTGTTTGTATTTGTGACATCATAAGCCAAATCCTAAAGTGTGTGAAGCGAAGTTGTACTCTGAAGCTTACCACCAGTATCTATGAACAAGGGGTATGAAAAGTATGCAGACACCTTTGAAAATCTACACATTTTTCTGGATAAGCTGTTTTTTCTCCCTAAATTTTCTTCAAATGGAGTTAGAAATTGGCTTGTTTTCTTTCTTTCTTGGGCACAACTTGTAACCTGAACACTTCTTTCTCACACTTCTTTCTCTCTCCTTTTTTTTTTTTTTTTTTTTTAGCTGTTTTTCTCTTTGTTTTCCAACTGAAATCTCTGGCATTGACCGCATGCCCTGAAATAAGGAGGTGGCTTTCGTTTTATCATTGTGTTCAACTCCACAGTGCTCTTCTGCAGGCAATGTTACTTGAAGCATTACGTACCAAAAACTTAACTAAATGCTAACTATTGTTTCTGAGTGTGATTTGTTTATGGTAAGACTGAGGTTGTTGAAAGGGCAGTGCTAATTTATGGAACTATTGTGTTATTTTTATTTTTATACTTTTGCGGTGATTTGTTGACAAATTTATTCCACTTCCCACTAGATGCTATGTGCTAGTCTCATTACACAGCAGAATGTAGCTTCTGTGCATATGAAAGTGTTGGTACAGAGTTTTGAAAGAATTTCTGGTAATGGTACTGTTTCCAAAAGGCTCCCTCCTGTGAGAGGAGTGAGAGGATTTGTTTCTTGACCCATGATTCATTCTTGCATGTGTTGTATTTCAACTTGGAAGCAGTGACTCTGCGTTATCCATCTCACCAAGTTCATTCATGACTTCTGTTTCCTACCATTAATCAATTATTCGATTCCACTGAAATATTTTTGGCCTTAAGCCTGCACTCTTTTTGCAGCAAGGACAGCACCTGTTGGACAGCTTTCAATGATTTTTTTTCTTTTTTTTTTTTTTTGAACTAGAGATGAAGAATTAAAACAAGGAAGAGCCCTGTCTGGTATTCATGCTTTTAGTTAGAAGTGTACTGTACTGTAGTTATCCAATTATATTTTAGGAAAGAGGAGGAACTATAGCAATGAGAACAAAAGTAGAAGACAATGCATACAACACCTTCCTACAAAACAAAAACTGTCATAACCTATCCAGAGAGTTGTAATGTAAGAAAACTAACTTAGAGGAAGGACTGGGTTAATTTCACTTAATGTTTGCTGTCTTTGACATTGTCTACTTGAAATATGCAATTCAGACTTAATAACCAATAAAGAGTGACAGAACGTCAGACTTCTCTCTTAGGAGGAGAAAGCATGTCCCAGAAAGAGTCTAGATGATGAGTTGTGAGTAGATCTCTGTTTTCTTCAAGGATAATGTGATGAGAGACCTCAGCCATCTGGCAAGTTGAGAAGCTTTTATGAAAATCGTTTGTTATGACGATTTCTTCTTGTCCTTCTGAAGTGTCTGTAGTCACAGGGACACAGCTGAGTACAAATTGACAAAGTAACCAAAATCAGTGTGACCGGATTTATGGATTCCTCTGAAATTCTGTGTTACTGTGCTCCTCATTTAGACCTGAACCTGTGCTGTTATCTTTACTCGTCTTCTGTTTAGGCTGAAATTCTACACCAGCACTTTCATAGGTGGAACTTCAGTGACTTCTTCAGATGAAAAAAGACTTTTTTTCTGTTGTTTTCATTTCTTGTTCAATTATTTACTGATTTGTCAGAAAAGAAAAAAAAAAGTTTATACTATTTCCATTAGAAAGAAAATAGTAAATATGTTTCAGAGTATATAAGTAGTTAAGTATATATCAGGACATCAGAGGAATGTGTTTAATAACATGTTTGCTGCTTGGGAAGGGATGGAAATGGATTAGTGGCACTGATTTATGCAGCCTAAGCTATCATCGGGAAAGCTCACCTCTCAGAATGTCTGCATTTATATAATGGTAATCCTTTCTTTTAGGAAAGTTCAAGGAGAGGGCCTCAATTCTTCACAAGATTGCCAAAAAGAAGTGCCAGGTGGAGGACGGCGAGAGGCGGAACGGACCTGCTAATCACGGTGAGCACCCCAGTGCGCACCCACCACCAGTCCCTTGGGGCTCATTCATGCTCCTGCTTTCCTTGAAAACCCTTAGAGCCACATTTCCCCCTCCACTTCATTCGAGATAAGCTAGTAATAACTATTCTATTTACCTGTAGGAAAAAGCGTAAAACACAGGGAGAGGGCTGGGCTGATTAAGACCTTATAATGACTCCCTGCAGGGAAAACGCAGGAATGAAGTGCTGATTTTGACATGAGAGAAATAGGCAAAGTTTGAAAACTCTGTGAGTTTACTGAGCTTTGCGAGGCTGGCGCAGGGGCTGGCTGTGCTGTGTTATTTTCCCATAATTGGTTGTGCTGAACGAAACCTGGTTTGTTTCAGCAGTTCTGCACGTCCGTAGCATCCCCAGGGGCAAAACGAATAGCTCTGGCAGCCATGCCTGGTTTATAGCACTACCAGCTTGTTTTCTGTTTTTTGTTGTTGGTGGTGGTTTTTCCCTGTCCACACATGTAATGAAATCTGCCACATATGCAGTTTGCACTGTTTTATAAATTGCAAAGCAGGTTTCATCACTTTGTAGTTGATGGAGCCCTGAGAATTTTCTGGTGGAGAATTCAACCCCCTTAGAAATTTTTGTGCAGGCACTTGCTGTAAATTATAGATGAATCTCTGTAGTTCCTGAGGTCAAGAAACACTGCTCTAGCAATATACACATTTCAGGTGAAAGCATTCTTACCACAATAATAAAAAAGAGCCTGCACATTTAGGATTGATATGTGCATCTGCGAGTCGCAGAGAATCAATCATCAGGCCTGCATATGCTTCTCTTGTACAAAATCAGCTTACTGTGTTTTCCCATTTAGGATAGGAATTTATCTTTTAGTTCAGAAGTTCATACATTAAAAAGAAATCCCTACCATGAACCCTCTTTTCTCTACTGCTGCATGTTCTCTGCATTAGAAAACCAGATGCAAGTGTGTCTGATAAAAGCTGAGTTGTTTTATCAGTTGATACTTTCTCTGACCTTGTACTATATTTAGATACAGTTTGCCTGCAGAGTCAAGCAATTGGATGGGATGCTCTGTTAATACACCATAATGCTGCATGTGGGGTTATGAGACAGCCCAAATGCACTGAAATAATTACAGGCAGTCTGGCACTCCACTCAGATTTTTAATTAAGAGTGGTCTCAGGGTAGCAGTAATGCAACCACATAGCTGTATTTACCTCTGTGTGCAAGGAACATTGAACCCAATTTAGACAGTGCTTTATAACCTTATATTGTCCAAGGGATTTTTGGCCATTGACATTTTTATCTAGTACATACAATAATTATTTAGAGATTTCAGAGATAGTCAAGGTAAGAATAAATTTGAAAAAACCTAGATTCAGAACCCAAAGGCTCAATTTTCTCCCTCTAATCTGTGTAAAGGTTTTGCATGAAGGCTGTAAGACTATGTTATGAAGGTACTGGATCATCCTTTTATTCTTTTCCCACATATCTTTAGAAAAAGGAAGAATACAAATGCTGTTAGGAAGTAACTTTATTGATCCAAACTGCATTCAAAATCTGCACTGCCCAAAAAGAAGCCAGAATTTCTCTCTCACCTTTTTTTGTAAAGGATATATTGATCCATTACCAAAATTTAATGACTTAGATATGACAAAAATTTCACTAAAGAATTTGTTGTATAATATGTTGTTTTGTCATTTTCTTTTTCCTGTTTATGGATGATGACACAGAAAAAAGTGCAAAAGTGGAAGTTGCAGTAACACCACCAAGCGATTCAGGACCAGTGCAGAATGGGATCGCCCATAATGTGGAAGAAGAGGTTAATGTCTTTTTTACTCTTTTTAATTTTAATTTCATAGACATATTCTGAGAATGTTTCTGCTTTTCACTGAAAGTACACATCCTAATAGCAAGGAACTGTTGTTATGAACTGGCTATAATATGTTTAATCTTCATTCAGCAAAACCCTAGTGTTGCTATCTAATTTTTTTTTCCTCATGCCCCCTGTGCCTTTCAGTGTAAAGTAAGTCTCGTAGTTTGGAATGGAATTTTTTTTTGAAATATTTTGCTGCTTATCAGACAAGAAGTTATATCCATAGCTCTTAATACAGCTAATGGCTATTGCTTGTCTGCTTATCATCACATTGCATAGAATTTGCTCTCTTAACATCTTACAGCACTAGGTAGATTCTGATGCTTAATTCAAGTCATAGCTAAAATTAGTTACAAAGGAACTATACAGGAACTCCTTGCTTCTGTTTTTGAAGCAAAACCTTGAGACAGCTGACAAATTAATCCTAATGAGATATACTATACTGATGTTTCTTTGACTCTCATTCATAAGACTT
The DNA here is from genome assembly GCA_013389825.1 of Crypturellus undulatus. Classification (NCBI taxonomy): domain Eukaryota; kingdom Metazoa; phylum Chordata; class Aves; order Tinamiformes; family Tinamidae; genus Crypturellus; species Crypturellus undulatus. The sequence continues at coordinate 379,944 of VWPW01015695.1, read as the reverse complement.
GGACTCTGCCGAATAGGACATTGAACACTTAAATGTGTTAACATACACCCTTAGCAGACAATCATCAGGTAATTGCATAACTGTGTTTGTCCCACACATTAGTAGGCATGGTGGTGATGGCTTTACGGTTGGACTTGATGTTCGTAAGGGTCTATTCCAACCATAGCGATTCCATGATTCTATGGTCTACTGAAGTTGCTGTAGAGATGAGCTAACTTCTGTTCAGTGATAAATAAGATATAATTCTCAAGGGCAGTAGACCAGGGAATTGACTAATTTGGGCACTCCTCTTATAGTTTTGAAGAGAGCAAACCTCACGGCCCCACACAGGAAAAGACTTGTTAAAGAAAATCTTTGACACAGAAACTTTTATAATGGTTATGTAATGTATAGTGTTTGTGCAGCCAACTTCTCGAGTCTTTTCCAAAAGCAGTAGGGACACGAGAGTTACTGCAGAAGCTTGGGCAGTGGCAGGAGCTTCCCTTTGCTAAAAGGCGGATGAGATATCTTGCTTTAGCATACAACAAAATCATGAAATATAAAAGGCATTGGGTGTGTTTGCTTTTCATTTATTAGGATTGCCAGTCTAAGTCAGAAACAATCTTGACTTGCTCACAATCTCAGCAATGTCACTAGCAGGGTAAAATTCTTTGCTTCAGAGGTGTGCAAGACATAGGAAAAAGTAAAAGTGGTATGCAACTAACGGTGTTTGTTTATTTCTGTTGGTCACTTCCTAAACACAATTATCCCTCACAAGGAATATATTTTTTCCTGGAACATACTCTCCTGGAACAGGAGAGGTCATCCAGTTCTGTGCAGCTGTCTGCAAGACAGAGAAAAACGTAGTAGGATGTCTCTGGGAAGAGTTTATGTTTGCTTTACAAAGTTAGAAGTGGAAAAAATGACAAGATAATTATGGCCATTTGCCAGCTGGTGCACCAAATATGGATAGATATCTTTAGTTCTTCACTGCTTACAGACAGTTTTGAACTCGGAAATAGGGAAAAAGCAGTGAATCAAAACCAAAGTTCTAAAAGAGAAGGATAGTTTTTGACATCCTGAATAATCATATAGTTAAAATGAACCTCCTGTGAAAAAGTAGAATGTTTAATTATATTTTCTGCTAGTTGTCCAGGCTGACAAGCCACATAAAATATCTTTGTCAGACCAACAAAATATTTTTAAGTAAACAAGATGAGTATAATTTGTTTAATAAAAATTTTCAGCACTCTACTTTTACAGTACTTTAACACTGAGCTTTTTAAAGTAAATATAAATCAATTTTCAGATCCATCTGGACTCTATTCTAGAGTCTGGCTTCACCACTATAGTGAAATACATCCTTAAATATTATTTTTTTACTAGGACTGATATCAGGGTGATATCACGGTGGCATACCTTGGCATAACTCGTTAAGTCGTACACAGATTATTATGTGAGTCATACAAAAATTCAAATAGATCTGGAGGAAAGAAACTTCAGAGTAAAACTGATTTTGCCTCATAAGGTTTTTCTCCGAGGTTGTTAGTTGAAACAATGACCAAAAGCAATCATAAGCAATCATATCTCACAGACAGCAGTGGCCATATGCTATCTCTCTGCATCATAACGAAGGGTTTTTGAGTTTGTTCATAAATCTGCAAGGTCAAGCAACCTCATCATCCAAGACAATGGTTTTGATTTCAAACAACTGCAGGATAAGGACAGAATTTTTTTCCAGAATAAATTGCTCAGCAATGTAATCCCCCTTTCTCTTCCCCATTTCTGCTAGACGTCTCAGATTTTCAGTGAGGCATGCTGGGGTACTTTTATGTTAAATTCAGCAAGCGTTAGGACATTCTGAAAATGTACTGTGCTGTGTCAGAGGTGGGATGCATTATTTACCCTTATCAGGGTGACAAAATAGACTGAGCAGAGAGGTCTGTAGCTCATGCAGGAGTGATTCTGCAGTTCCAGCTCTGCCAATCCAAAAGAAAGGATTTTAGGTACATGCTGTCACTGTAACAGATAGCAATCCTCTAATAGCATTTTGAGACAGACCATGCTGACTCCTTCCCTGGTGGCTTTTCTAATTTTGGCTTCTTTCAGTGATAACTGGACAGTTGCTGCTATCTCATACTGTTTCAGTTATTGATATACTGGAATCTATTTCGCAATGTTTATATACCTATATCTATATACACAGAGACATATACATGTATAAAGGATTTTATACATATATATATTATGAGTTGTAATAATAATTAGCTGCATTCTATGTATTTAAAAATAAAAGTAAATAAAAATAAATAGATTTCTTTACCACTTAGGACCTTACTTCCCTGTAAGGCACTATTCATACTCTCATATGTACAGTGATCCCTCTTCAACATATCACCTTGCTGTTTGTGCCTAGCCTCTTATATGCCTTTCTGAGCTGTGTCAATCACCCTGAAACCAGCTGTGGACCTCTTGACATACACGGTCAAAGTTAATAAAACAGAGCAGATGACAGAGAAGGGTAGGAGATGACGAACAGAGAGAGAGGCAGAGAGACAGAGACAATAAAAAGAGCAAGAATAAAGGTCAGGAGGGACAAAAGCAAGAAAAACAATATCCTCTCCTTCTCCTATTGACGTCCAAGGTAAATCTGTTTACTACATCCAAAGCTTGCACAGTCTGCCTGTTTCCAAAATATCCAACTGCTTCTTTAGCTGTTCATCCCCTTCAAGAAACAAGAAAGAAAAAAAAAAAAGAAACATGAACTCAGCACTCTTCAGCTTTCTTCTGCTTTGTACTTTGACTTCATGGGCACTACTAGGATTATTTCTGATATATTAGAGTGTAAGCAACAACAGGATCAGACCAGAGCATTCGCACAGCCTTTTCTTTGATGACAGCTAGAATTAGAGGAAGGGAAAATGGTCATTGCCCTCCAGAGATTTCTTTCTTGCTTTTCCAAACTTTGTGCAGAGCTCTCTAGGAAACAGCATGCTCTAAAAGACAATGGTACCAGTTCTTTCCAGTAGCTTTGTTCAGGGAAGTAATAACGAGTGCACAGGCTAATATGTCAGTTAGTCTTTAGCAAGTTCTTCTCCTCTCCACAAGAAGTTGCTTACAGCGTAGTCCTGACCAACAAACTCTTTTAACTTTAGGCCTTATATCAACAAGTATTCACCATTTGACCTTGAACATCATTTGCCTCTGCTTCATGAAAAAAAAGAATTGTTCTGGTAGTTTGAATTCCTGAGGATTTTTATTTGCCTTGATTCTAAAAGAAGCACTGTTCTCTCAGAATTCAGAAATGTAGTATGAAAATCACTTGGGCTCAGTTTTACACTTGTATATGGGCAAAGAAATGTTTTATGACCCATAAATGCTGTTTAGCCTAATGCATTTCCTTCCTGGTGGGAGACAGTTTAGTTTTAATACCTACATGTCCCAGTGCTGTTCATTTAGACTTGAAAAGACCACAGGCACTGTCCATCTTGAGGAATCAAGCTGCAAATTTGTCTTTGGGAAAACATTGGGTAGTGTATAGCTGTGCTCCCACAGCAAATCATTCAGTATTTCTAAAATGTGTTTGCATTGAGCATCTAGAAGATGAGCATGGGGATCTAATTCTTTCTCATCCACTGCGAAGTTTCACTATGAGCTTTGCATTTTTCCCTCCTGCAGAAGAAGCACAGTCATACCAGCCTGACAGCCTGCATCTCGTGAAGCCATGAGATGTCTGGCTTGGCAGATGAGAGGAGAGCTGTGGGTGTTGTTGATTTCAGCTTCAGGGTTTTGATGTTTTCTCCTTAACATCTTCATAGACAAGCTGTGCAGGCTAAGTGAGTGGTCAGTCTTCAGTGGACTGAAAACTGTCTGAACAGCTGCCAAAGAGAGGTGTGATCAGCTACCCAAGTTCCAGCTGGACACCTGCCGCTGGTGGGACTGGCACCAGGGCTGTTTAACCTCTTCATGAATGACCTGGGTGATGGGGCTGAATGCGATTTCAGTAAGTTTACAGATGACACAAAACTGAGAGGAGTGGTTAAAACACCACATGGTTGCCCTGCTGTTGAGAGGGTCCTTGACAAGTCGGAGAAATAGAGAAGAAGTTCATAAAGTTCATCCATGGGAAATGCCAAGCCCTGCTCCGGGGGGTTTAACCCCACACACCAGGACAGACTGGGGACTACGTGCCTGGAAAGCAGCTCTGCAGGGAGGCCTGGTGGGACCTAGTGGATACAGAGCTGGACATGATCCAGCAACGTGTTCCTGTCGCCAAGAAGGCCAACGTGGTGTGGGCTGCATTAGGCTGAGTGTTACAGGCTGAGGGAGTTGATCCTTCTGCTTTGCCAGGGAGACGAATCTGGAGTGATGGATCCAGTTCTAGGCTCCCAGTGCTAGAGAGATGTGGAGCTACTGGAACAAGTGCAGGCAAGAGCTGTGAAGATGATGGAAGGAGTGGCGCATTTCTTACCTGAGAAAAAGCTGAGAGACTTACATACAAGCATCTTAATAATGAGCCATAATTTCATAAATTAAGTACTTTAAAAAATACATATATCACAGTGACTAAAGGAATAAATCCATTTTACTTACATAAAACCCTCAACTTTAGAAGTATGATATTGAACGCACACCTCTTATGAAGGGAAGACTCAAGCTGAAACTGGAAGAAAAGAGAAAAATAACCTTTGTTTATTTTAATTTTGAGGTATTTGTAAATTAAATTCCTCTTTAAAAAAGAACATCACTCCAAATGTCATTAGATCCTTTTCTTTGCTCAGGGTTTTTGTTGTTTTCTTCACCTTAATACTTTTCCTGAGTCTTATTCCTCATCCTTTCATCGCTTTTTCACTTTCTAATACCTCAAGACAGAGTAAAATAAAGGACACTGTCAATTAATGACTCTCACAAGAGTTCACGCAGGAGAATGAATTGCACTTCTTTAATTGATTTTTTCATTTGTCTTTGCCAAACTTCACCATCCTTTTTGTTTTGTTTTTTTTTCCATGTTTCGCAGTCCCTTTATTCCATTCTTCTTCCTCCACTCTTATCCTCCAGAACCTCATCTCTCCATGTGCTTTTGCTCGTCCAAGCCTTTGCTCAACAGGATAAACTGTGTTCTGCTTCTGCTTGTAGGATTTTAAAAAGGCAATCCAAAAAATGCCCTCTGCAATCCATTTGCTTGTCCAAGACAGGAATATTCACCTATTCCCATTTCTATAGAATCGGTAGCAGATCTCCCTCACACTTTTGTAAAATCTGCATCAGCTCTGGGAAGGGCAGAGCGCTGCAATCTCCTTCCCGGTCCCTAACCACTGCCACTAGGACCACAATTGCTTCCCAGCACAGTCTGTAAAACACTGAGCTCCAGCTGCAGCTGTAAGTTCCCTTCCCTCCAGATACTCAGTCTGCCTCTTGGATTTTGTTCTACTTTTTGAAATCTTCCTTTTAACCTTTATCAGGTCGTCCCAAACTAGAAAACTCGGTAATACGGTACTTTATATTTATAGACCAGTGCAGAGCACGTATGGCAAAATGAAAGAAGACTGAAAGGTCACGGACAATATCTCATTAAATGTTTTATGGGCTGCCCCACGGAGAAGTGATCTTTGGAAAAGTCCGGCTGCCTCTCGCCCTGCTGCCAGCCCCCGGACAGACCTTTGCCGGGGTTTAGTCATAATCATTCTAACCTGTGGCTCTCCTAAAAATACCTTCCCGTCTGCAGATAGCACCTTCTCCCCCTCCCTCCCACACACACGCACACACGTGCGCACGCGCTCGCCCGTTCCCTTGGAAACCCCTCTGGAAAATGTTTACGTGCCAACCCTGTTTGTTAGAGGGAACTTTTCCATGCCTAAAACACAACGTAGATGTAATAAGAAAATGCCACTAATGCTTTCTTCTCCCTGTCGGATCTAAGTTACCCACCTGGCAGCTGTGGGGTAGAGTGTGTTTTGCTTTGCCCACGGGAGAGCAGCCAGAGTGCTGTGCATTTCAGGACAGACATCCCCCCCTGCCCAGGAATACTCGTTCCCCCTGGACCAAACTGACATGATTTGAACCTAAGTGGTGTTGTGTTCCCTGTCATGGGCTGTGATTCTTGGAATATATTAAACATTTCTATTTTGCAGAGCGGGGGTGAGGAGTTGACAGCAGCTTTTGTTGCAAGGCACTGATATATTCCAGCATGTTTGGCATTTGTTTGGTCATTAAAAAGATGTTTTCCAGTGCCTGAAACTCTTTTAAGTTGCCACACACAACCTTAAATGAATGCCTGTCTCTGGTTTGCCAGTATAGCTCTTTGTAACTTAATGAGATTGCACTAATGTCAAAAGGGCTTGATTTGTACTTTTAAAAGGCTACTGAATTGCCGTTCCTGCATTTTCTCTGCTGTGTGCTACTTTGACTTACTTGAAGATCATAATGGTCAGCTGCATCTCCGTACGGCCTTAGCTGTTGTTTCCACTGATGGGCTAAGTGTAATTTTGAACATTACATTATTTTCAGATTCTCCAAAGAGTACAACATGCGCAATGTGGGCAGGGAAAACTGCATGAAGGCTCAGGGAACTGTGTTGTCAGGCGCTTCCAGGTACTGACAGTTATCACAGTATCTGGAGCAAAAGCCAACCCATGTCTTGCTCATTCCCAAAGATTCTGCTGAAAAGGTAGCTCTTTTCAGCCAGAGGGCAGAGGGGATTAGCACAATTTAGCTATATTAAGAAGAATGACCTCTATAAGCAAAATGCTTTCTGAAAGTAAAGACATTGAATTTTACTCCATTCTTGAATTTTACTCCAGAACTGTCAAGGAAAGATATTGTTTGAGCTATTCAGATATTGGTCACTACCACTGCAGCCTAGTACTTCCCCTTCCTTCATTTGTTTTTCCAAATGAGTTGTAGCAGTCGCAGCAGTTGTAGATAAATGAGCAATTCAGGTCATGGAGAAGAAGCTTCAAGCTATTGCAGAGTTACAGTAGCACTCTAGTTGCCTCTATCCTCTGCCTTTCTGGTGGAATAAACTAATATGATATTTGCTGCCCTAAAGAAAGAAATTCTCAACACTGAACAACAATACTTAAATTAGATAGGGAGATACATCATATCTTTTGAGACATCGTATTTATTTCTTGATTCACTCAATGCACAAAGTTGGCTTGTACTTTCACTTCTCGCTTCCAAGAAAAAAAATAGCTCGGCAGCCTTGTGCAGCATGATCAGGTAAAGACACTTTTATATCTAGGGCAATATCTATGTTTCAGCATGAGCAAATTGAACTGCAAAGAGTCTCTGTCTGCAGTTTCCCTTTCTAGGGATGACCTGATGCTAATTCTGTGCTGATTAACCATATCGGAAGTCAGAACACACAAGACATGTACAAACATGAGGATTTTTCATTCAGTTCCTATTTATTCCAGTTATCTCATTTGGACTAGCAGAATTAGCCTAAAATACATATTTGCAATTCATAACCTATTGCTGTTAAAAGATATGGACCAGTTGGCAAATACTGACATATTATTTCAGGCAGGTTTCAAGTGACTCACTGGAGTTGTTTTCCTACTGACAGCTAAAAAATGTGGAAGTACAGTAGGTTGGTGTTATGCTAGATAAACAACTGTTTTTTCTTAGATAATCTATTTTGAGTGTAATCATCTAGGGAGACAGCTATTTTCTGCTGTTTGCCAAGAGCAGTGACTACATTGTGACTTTGGCAGATGGAGTATGCTATAAGGTGTTGTTTGTAAACAGAAGAGTTATTGATGGAATGTCACCATATGTTGCCATTGTTTATGTAATTTGAAACACATAGTCTCTTCCTGTCTCTGGACAGATTTTCTTGGGGAATAGGGAAAAGAGGTCAGATTAATCACAAGTAAAACAATTTGAGTTGTTTTCCATGGGATTACAGAGAAGTATTAGATCCGCATACTTGGCTGAAGAAATCATGAAAGATGGAAAGGGGGAAGATTTGATACCTTTTTCATTGTGTGGCATGTGTAACATACAAGAATAAATGAAGTAGCAAGAATAGGATTAGGAATATGCATAGATTGGTTTAAAAGAAAATGTTAGAAGTGTGTTTGTTACAGACGTGTAAGAGGGAATAAATAGCAAAACTATGCCTTTAATCTTATCTCTTCAAAATAGGGAGTTGCATCTGTTCTTTTGTTATTTACAGATGTGGTTCTCTACCCTGGCAGAATATGCAAATGGCACATTTGCCTATTACGGAATTCATCTGATGGTCGTCACTGTTTTCTTACGCTACAGTAGCAAGTCCAGGCCGTTCAGGGAAGACTATCCACATTATGTTTAGCACTGCAAAGTTGTATGTAACAGAAAGACAGTCCCAAGCATAAGTGGGAGTGTACAACAGTACAAAAGTAGAAACAGTCATGACAACTGATCAGAATTTCATGGAAAAATATCAGTGACTGTTATAGTCCTAACTTAATCACATTATTTTATCCTCTCCCGTCTGCCCCAGATCGCTTTTTATTTACCAGTGTGCTAAAACTGTGTCCAGTTCTGGGCCCCCCAGTACAAGAGGGATGTGGAGCTGCTGCAGAGAGTCCAGCGCAGGGCCACGAGGATGATCAGGGGCCTGGAACATCTGCCCTGTGAGGAGAGGCTCCGGGAGCTGGGCTTGTTCAGCCTGGAGAAGAGAAGGCTGAGAGGGGACCTCATCAGTGTGTACAAGTGCCTCAAGGGAGGCAATGAGGAGGATGGGGCTGGCCTCTTTTCACTGGTGGTCACTGACAGAACCAGAGGAAATGGCCACAAATTGAAGCATAAAAAGTTCCACGGAAACTTAAGGAAGAACTTCTTGACGGTGAGGGTGACAGAGCCCTGGAACAGGCTGCCCAGAGAGGTTGTGGAGTCTCCTTCTCTGGAGATCTTCAAGACCCGCCTGGATGCAGCCCTGTGCCATGTGCTCTAGGTGGCCCTGCGTATGGGCTTGGACTAGATGACCTCTAGAGGTCCCTTCCAACCTTAGGCATTCTGTGATTCTATCATTCTATGAAACACAAACCTGGCATAGGAAAAGGCCTGCTGAAGTTCATATTGGTTAAAGGAAGTCTAGCTGATGCCAGTCATTTTTGGAATAAATAGTATTGTTTTTAGTGACAATTCAGAACAGTTAGAATTAACATTATTTGTGGTATAAATAAAGTGTACTTTCATTATGATATTCTGAACTATCTTTTCAGACACAGTAAAATGGACTTGCAGAGTGTAGGAATGGCACATTTACCTGTACAACTTAACATAACCTGTGCTTTTGTGACAGCATGTATATTTAAGTTTAAAATAAACTCAGTGTAGATATTGCTGTATCATCAGAGCTCGTAAGGTCAGTTAATGCAGCTTTCCAATATGTTCCTCTCCAGCGTCTTTTGAGTTGGTTATTCTCAAGGGAGAGTTGAGTTGCACACAGGGAATCCACAAGTTGCACAAGGGACCGAATTTTGCGGTAGGACTCACTGATCTGCTGATAGGGAGCTGATGCCACCTGAGCTGGCCCAGAGTACTGGGATGTGGCACAGTGATGGCAGAGAGATCATGAACTGGCAGAGCCCTGTTGTCTTCTGATCCAGCATCTGAATCCAAGTAGGATACCAGAAGGAATTTAAAATGGCACCGACATGGCCATGTGTAACTGAATACCAGGCTTTATGTCCCATTATCTTTCTCCTTTCTTAGCATAACATGTTTAACATTGAAAGTATTGAGATCAGTCAGAATTATACAGAATAAAAACTGAAATCATACAGATTAAGAAATTAAAACTATAATTTCAGTATTAATTATTGTAAACTGCAAGTACATATATTCAGGATGCACACTGCAAACAGCTGAATTCACAGACAGTGCAAGCATCTCTGCCATAACTCTGTGCTCTGTCACTTTATGCCACTCCTGATTAGTCCAGAACATGACAATCAATCACATTTGCAACATTTAGCTGCTGTAAAAATTCTTTCCTTTCCTTCAACTTCAGTATCACGGTGAAATCTTTGAAGGCTAAATTTGCAAAAGTGTTGAACTTGTTTAGTTTTACTGATTTGGGAAACGTCAGTACTTGAAAACCAGTTGCTGATTCTGATTTATGACATAAGAAACAAAGAGCTGGTCTGTAGCTTTTATAATGCATCCTGGAGATAAAGTAGTAAGGAAAATATTTTTCTCCCTACTGGATTTTAGCTGGAACGTGAGTTTTTTTATTTTGGAGGAAGTTATCTGGGCAGACAGATGAAGTAGAACAACCTGAAATTGAAGCATATTGAACAGAGTGACCAAGTTTCTCCAGGATGCATGTGCCGTATCTCCAAATATGCTCTTTAATGCTGTTTGTCTGCTGACACTGGTTGCCAGTGTATTCATGATAGTCCAGCACCATTTGGTAAAGACATGCAATCAGAATAAGGCCCAGTAGAGTATTGCGTGAACCAAATTAGGTATTAGGTAATTAGGCATTAATTTCTTTAAATTTTGCTGACTCATGCATAAACTCAGTCTCATATTGTAAAGTTTTTGTTGTGATTAAAAATGGTCATTAATCATGGCTAATTTCTAAAGACGGTAATTCAGAAAATAGTCATTTAGAGCTGCTTATGAAACAGTCGTTTGCGGAGGCTTATTCCTGCTGAGTCTGCTGCTTGAATTATGCAGCAGCCACTCAGAGGAGTTACCTAGGCAACCCTTCGATTGCTCTTTTTGTGCTCAGATATTACCTCCATCATCATATTTCAAAGCTCAACATCCTGCTTGGTTTGATTTGCCTAACCCAAGCTGTCTACCAGAGTAGCAAGGGAGCAACTGCAATTTCAGGAAAGTAACCGCGCAAACTCCTGCATCTGCACCTGAACGGTCCCCCCAGAAAGGTATCTGTACACTATAGAGAAGTGAGATACTGAGTATCTGCCTGCTTTGGTGAAAGCTAAAGGTAGCTCTTAAGCTGCTCAGGAGCTTCTTGAAGCACTGTAATTATAATGAATCATGTTTCGATGTGTGTTTTGAAAATCTTTTAATGATAGTGCCTATCATGACCTCTTCAATTTACCGTCATTTTATGATTGGGAGTTACACGAAGTGTAGAGATAACAAAATACAGCCTTCTGTTGACATCAGCACATAATCGTTAAAGCAGCTGCATCCTGTCAGTGTGTCAGGAGGAAAAATGAGTTTGTGCCTAGTCATTGGTGTAAGGTAATAAAGTTGTATAGTTGTATGACTGACAAGGCTGAGCTGAGAGTCGGGCTTTGCTTCTCTAGGGACTGATCAGCTCATAATATATCAACAGCTGAATAGTTCAGGAATTCATCGTTCATTTTTCTGTTACTTTATTCTGCAGGATAAGCTAGACCTGTGTGCAGTTTTGGACACATTGCCTACCTGTGACATACCATGGCTAAATAAGCCAGAATAAAAGAAGCGTGATGTTAAAATGGTCTGAATCATGCTCCCTTGGCTCCCCTTCTGCAGCAGTCTCAAAGGGCTGCACTTCGCCAGCAGGCTGGGTGACAGAAAAGGCTAGGGAAGACGTATGTAGCAGTCAAAAGGCTTTCTGTCACTGGAAATGAGCGCCGCACATCTGCTCTGTAGTGGACATAACACGTGAAGAGCATTCACGTGAAAGGATGTGAAGGATTAGTGTGAAGATCAGCTATCAGCTGCACCAGTGAGGGAGGACTGTCTTTCCTTTAGTTTTAGCACCAAGCTGTTAAGAAGACTGCTGAGTTGTGGCAGGTCTAAGCAAGACATATTCTGTCTGGATGTGAGAAAAACCATTTCCCCTCAAAGACAACCCAGCAGTGGAGCTGCGCCAGACGGGCTGTGCCGTCTCCGTCCTTGGAGGTTTTCAGGCAGATTCTTACCGATTGGGCAAAGATCTGAGCAACCTGCTCTGTCCGCACAGCTGAGTGTGCTTTGGGCAGGAGAGACGGGGAACCTCCCAAAGCCCCTGATGGCCTGGACTGCCTTGTGGTCCAATGAATGAGGAAAAAGTACCTAAGTGTGTTTTACACGTATAGGTATATGTGCACACATATGTGGCCAGGCTTGATGCAGACCAGATTAGTTTTGGTTTTTGATCAGACTGCCAATGTCCGTGAGGGGGTCTGCAGGAAGGCACATCTGAGGCACCAGGTGAATGAGTGCCCACCCAGGAAGAAGGCTGATGCTGGTCCCACTGTGAGCACCGATGCCATCAGAGATGTCCTTGGCCAGGGATATGCATGCTGCAGGGATACCCTGCGATTACTGAAATACAGTGGAATCCTGAAGGTTCCCTAACCTTATTGATCCCCTTTAATACTTTGTTCACCGCTGTTTTTCTCACAGAATGAAGAAGAGGATGAGGACCAGCCTCTCAGCCTGGCCTGGCCTGACACCCTGCGCAAACAAATCACCTACCTGATTGTTTTACCCATTGTTTTCCCGCTGTGGGTTTCCCTCCCAGATGTCAGGAATCCTGTAAGTAGCCCTTGTTTTAAGTCAGTGTCTTCTGCACAGCACGGGGGTTGGTGAATGCCAGAATCCAAGGAAGGGCCATGGTGGATTTAAGCATACGTAGAACTACTTTTTTTTTTAAGTTTCCTTCTGTGAAGAAGGTGTCACAATGGAATTACAGAGTAAATGTCAGTCTTCAAGTGGGTGCTTACGGGTAACGGGAAGATAACAGCTCTGTGATATATTGCCATTTGTATTCATTCATATTTTATCACACATTGAAAAAGCTGGTAAAACTTTGTGTAGCCTTTACATCTATGTTTCTAGATGTCCACTAAGCATTACTTAAGCAGTGAGGAAGTCTGCCCAACGGCAATATCATAAGGGGTAAAACTGGAAAGTCAAAGACTAGATTTTCTGTGTTTTAAAAATAATAGTATGCATTTTTATTAAAACACATATTCTACTAGGCTCTGTAGAGCAATTCTTATTAAAGGGCAATTTTGTTTCAGGAAAGTGTGACTAAAAATTCTGTCTGCACTTGGAAAAACTTTTGGATCTTATCCTAGTATAAAAATTAAAGGATGACAAATAGAAGATAGAAGTCTCCTTTATTCAAGTGCAGACAACTTAATACAGATGACTTTTACTGTGATAAAGTGTCAAATCTTACTACTTTTTTATTCACATATGCAAGCAATAATAGAATAATAGCTGGGGAGGCTAATGGAAAGTCAAAAAAAAAAGTCAGTCACTGAAAGAATCTTTTAGAACAGCTTTAATCTCCTCCCTTTTGAATCAAAAATAGACTTAAACCTCCAGCAGGAGAAGGCTGTGCAATTTACAAGGTTATAAATCAATACCCTGATTTCTTTTTTCTTCCTCATCACATTTTCCATCCCACAGAGTGAAAAACTGCAGTTCAGTGAAAGAAACAAGCTAAAATAAATGTTTTCATTTGTTTTTAGATAATGGTTTCTCTAAGGGTAGAAACTGACATTTTCTCCTCTTTTAAGTCTGTTTTCGTCAAGCTTTCAAACAACACTGGTAAATATTTTTGTCTAGTAACACAAAAGAACATGCTACATGAGTTCTAAGATTGTTTATTTCTGAATTTATGCCCTCATTTTGTTGTTGAAAGTGATCACTGCATTACTCTTCTTCATGATTTGTTCTAATATTAGCAAGTATTGCTAAGAAATAAGTGTATGCAGTATTTTGAATTTAAAAATTCTGATGCTAACATTAATAGCATTTGTGATATTTTTTATTTCTTTCTCTTGAAGATTTATAAATATCCAATGTTCAATACTGTGTAGATGAGATTAGTCAGAATAATGGCTTGGGAAAGCCAGTGTCTGGTGAACTTGCATACAACAGTCTAATGTGTGTGAATATTAGCTCCAGGATTGTTCACAAGAAAACTAGTGTGCAGACATCCTGGAATTAAAACACGTTGCCATAACATAGGAGATAAGCATATTTGCATGTGTCAGATATGTCACTGGGCAGCCAAGTTTTAAAATTTCATTCACTGAAAGGAGTAGCTTGTTATACAGAAATAAATGTGAATTGCATACTGTGTGCAGCTTGTAATTACACGCAATAATAGCAGAAGAGGTAACAAGCTGTATGAATGTGACAAGCTGTTTACTTTGAACTTCACTGTCAAAGAATTAAGCAGATGGTTGCATCAGCCCTCGTGCCCAGCTGTCTGACTTTTCGAGGATGCTTCATTAGTGTGTTTGTTTCTGAAATACTCTCACTTGTACTTGTGTGCATCCCCCTTCCCTTGCCCAAAGAAAACAAGGCCGGACTGCACAGCTCAGCATGTGCTTCAGGAAACAACTTTATGTTCGTTCTGTGAGGCAAAGTTAAAGCAAACCTCAAACAATATTTTAGTAGATTTTGTATGCAGGCCTGATCATCAAAGGCCTGATCTACAAAAGGGGATAATTTTAGTCAGAAATTCTATGTCTGCATGAGGATCCTCAAAATAGCATTTGGGCATATGTAATGAACCCTGTCGGCTAAATATTGACTTGGGAGACCATAAGGCGCTTTTGACATTCTTTTCAAAGATCTGCTTTCCTTTCAGTCTTCTAGAGTCTTAAAGTGTATTTTATCTCAGCTTAATGAGGAAGCTTTGACACCATGGACACTTGCACATGGTATCAAACCATGTACACTTAAAACAAACTGCACTTAGCTCCAGAAAAGCCAGAAACACCAGCAAAATTATTTCATATACAAGAGATCTGGTTATGAAGTTGGTAAAAATCCTTGCACCCTTACTGTACTCTGGTGTATAGATATAGATATTTGCATTAAACTACTGTAGATTATGCACTAGCTCCTCCACTAGTTCAATAGTTGACTTGTTTTAGTGTGTGCTTTATTGTCTCAGTTATAGATCAATAATAAATTTATGTTTAGAAATCCTTATAATATCAATCACGTTTCCAGAAGCAGGCGTGCTCTAGGGGAGTTTCATTGTTGGCTTTTCATTGAGATATTTGTAAAAATGATGGATATTTTCACTGTACCAATAGCTCATTTCACCAGTGGCTTTACAAGGGCCATAAATACAGCTGTCCACCTCCAACAGCTAGAGCCATCGAAACTCTGACCGGGGGGTAGGGGTAGAAATCCAAGAGCATCTCCCTTGCCACAGCCACAGTGCGCTGCCTCTGCCTTCGTGACCGGGGCCAAAAAACCCTCTCTCTGAGCCCGGTGCTGTTGTTGTTGGATCCATATAGGAGAGTGCTTGTTCCCATTAGGGACCAAGAGACACGGCTAAGGTGAACGTATGGAGACGCGCTGTTACCAAGGGGACGAGGACACGGTGTTCCCTCACAGATCTAGTTAGTGGAGCAGGTTTCTGAGTAATCAGATTTAGCCGCTGTCAAATATGGATGGAAAATCAGAGACAGCATGCAGATAAATTCATGCATGAGACAAACGTATGATTCATTCAAGTTAAAGGTAAAGATGTCAGTAATGAGACTGGCTAAAATGTAGAAGATTACTTTAGAGGATACTAAGAACTCATTATGTTGCAGTGTCAGGCAGTCAGGAAAAAATAAGAAATAAAAAGGACTTCACTTTTTCAACATACTTCTATCATGGTGATTACTTATTTTAGTAAGTCTATTTTTTTTCAAACATTGGCAGGAATTCAGTGCAAGGATGCACCAGGGTATATGTACTTAAGGTTACTGATGGACAGGATTAGTACCAATCCAACAGATATACAGTGAAGCTACAAAATTATTTTTCTTTTGTTAAATGGAAATAGGATATAAATTGCCTGATAGATGTTTTTCCCCCATTCTGTTACCATGACCACAACTGAACCAAGTGGCAGTAAACTGGAGTCTTTGTCTTGGCAAGGCAGAGATCACAGCTCTCAGAGAGGGTGGAGAGAAGCATTTCTGTCTGTCGTTTCTGACTAATTCTTCTAGGAAAATGCTGAGAACTAACAGCTCTGCATATTACGAAAAGCTTGGAAGCTATACTGAGATAAAACTCAAAAAAGTTGCTAGTAATTACAAAAGAAACATGATTACTATTACACTCTGGAAATACGATGCAACATCAGAAAATAATCAGTAGTCCCATTTTTGCTTTTTGAAAAGTAATCATCTATATGCAAATTGTATAGCAGCATCTAAGGAGTTCATTCTTGATTTCACCTCCTGTAATAGGTACAAGCTTTAAATTTTGCACTTTTTGAGCTTAAATGCTTTCTCTTTTAAAACAGATAATTAAACTGTTAAGTCTGTTAAAGTACTCATAACCCTGAACTGCTTCTTATCAGTTAATTAAGCTGGAGGAGACTTAGCTGAGACAGTCTGGGTCTTACATGTGCTACAAAGTTACTGACTCATAATTCCCAGCCATCCAATTCTCCACATTCTGTGGATGTCCGACCTGGATAAGCAATATGCGATTATTTTACAAGAACCATTTGGTATTTATAATCCTATACTCTTGTTGAATTTTATTATTACTGGCCATAGCTGGGATTTGCATAATCTAATGTATGCTTATTTCTTGATCGCTGTAGAGCGATTATTCAAATTCCACTGCTGTTATTTGTTCCCCCTATTTGGATTCGGAAACCAGCTGACAACAAGGTTATCACTTCATCTTCTCATTTCCCACATGACTTTCTTGCAAATCCCAGTATTTATAGAGAAGAAAAGCTTATGGCAAAAGTTGAAAGACTTGGGTCCTAAGAAAGCTGAAAAATAAATACTAGTTATCTGGTCAAAAAGAAAAAGAATATTACTGCTTAGATTTATTTATTTCTTCTGGTCTTGGCTGGGCTCTCACCGATTTTGAATCACATAATTGTGCTCCTTCTCAGAGGAGAACTGCTCCCAGTGTAGGAAAAGTTTTGATTTTAAAATTAAATGTGAATCTGATTTAAGTTTTATAAGTTTGATAAGTTTAAACAGAAATACTGGAAACTCCTTAGCAGATTTTCCGATATATCC
Source organism: Crypturellus undulatus (assembly GCA_013389825.1). NCBI lineage: Eukaryota > Metazoa > Chordata > Aves > Tinamiformes > Tinamidae > Crypturellus > Crypturellus undulatus. The sequence continues at coordinate 363,007 of VWPW01015695.1, read as the reverse complement.
GAAGTTCATGGCTTTGAGGGATGACGGATGCTCTATGTTTGCTTTGTGAGGAGCTGGGAAGCTGAGGTGGCTTGTGCTCTTCTAGAAATGCTGCTTCTGACAGTAATGGAGTTTAAATGACAAGACTTTTTCTGGTACCACAATAGCTATTTATACCCATATAGATGTTTTAGCCATCCCTTTGTGTAGGTGAACACGTACAGTTACCATTGCCAACTTTACCTTTCTCCCATCAGTGATGGTCTGGCCTCATATATATATGTATATACATATTATATATATGTGTAGATATGTATTATATTTCATAAAAGAAAAGCTGGCAGTGCAGCTCTGTAAATTCCCTGAACAAGAAGGCATCAACACAGCTCAGCCCAGCCGAACTGGCAGGGCTCAGGGAAAGGGGCATCTCCTCTCCAGCATTCCCTGCTGAGAGGTCCTGCCAGTCGGATGGGATCTGGAGGCACCGTAAGAGAAAGTCACTGCTTGCTTGGCAGAATGGAAGTCCGGTGGCGGGTGCACAGGGAAAGTCAGGGGTGGATGTGATGGGAGTTTCAGGGGAAGAGCAGCAGCTGGGTAACCCCCTCAGAGCGGGTAACGCTTCCACCGGCCGTCCTGTCTGCTCGTAGCATCTGCAGCGCTCGGCACACTGGAGACTGTCTGGGAGAGGGTTTGTCTTTGAAAGGCGGATGCCCATAAAGGATCTGATTTTACTCAAGAGTAGTGGCATTTATGCACAGTACTGATTTCATTTCATACACTAACTTCAGATAGGGATTACTTGATACAGTCCTGCAGTGAAGGTTCCTTTCTTCAGCAGTTAATTTGATTTCTTTTTATTACACAGACCTAGCTAGCCAATAGGACATGAGGTTGATGAACAAGATTAATAAGAACAAGTGACCAAAATAAGTCACTAATATGAATATAATCCATTCATTGGCTGCAAGAATACTATATATTCAAAACTTAATGTTGATATAGCAGACAATGAAAATTAAAATGAAGCTATTTTGACATGATACCGACTTCAAAATTAATGGAAGGGTCTGAAAACATGGTTTTCCTTTTCATTTGTTAACAAACTCCTTCAAAATAAAGCATATCAAATGTATGTTTAGTTCTTTGCTAATTAAAAACACGAAAAACATTTTCCCAAGAATGACTAAATGTCCTAGTAAAGTTTAAATGTATATTTTTTAGCTTGATGCTATGACAGCCTTTTTGATACTGGCTGTGAAAACTGATGCACAAAGAAATCTGTGCACAGACAAAAGATATGAAAATCATTCATAACAATTTGAAAACATTCTTTTTGCTTATGCATAAAGTCATTCATAAACTTTTATGCAGCTAAATATATATGTAACATAAGAGAATGTAATATATATCACAACCCCAAACTTGCCATTCAGTATCATACATGTTCTCGTTAGGAAGTGAATCTTCTCATAGACGTTGAATTTGTAAGTGAAGCCAGTGGAAGAGCAAGGCATGGGTAAGCATGTATCAGTAGGAGCGGTAATTTTCAGAATTTCCTCATATTTATTTTTATCATCTGGTGATGATCATAGCAAATGATTAGAATAGGTGATCAGAATAAATGAGAGGTCACTTAAGGAGAGAACAAAAATACAGTGTATCGGCTTTTAACATAGTTCTTCACTCTTTCTTTCTGTTTCAGAAATCAAGAAAATTTTTTCCAATCACATTTTTTGGCTCAATCAGTTGGATCGGATTTTTTTCTTACTTAATGGTCTGGTGGGCACATCAGGTAAGTCAGTGTTGCACTGGTACAAATTATAAGAGCTGCCTTGTGTTTTACCCTGCAAGATGTTGCTTAGAACCAGAGTCCATCCTCTGCCTCATGCTGAGCAGCATTTTACCTTATGAATGAAGTAAATGACTACCCAGTACATGGAAAGTAGATCAGAGACTGCGGTTGCCCTCAACATCTGTTAGATCTTTCTGCTAACATCAGCACCATAAACAGACGCTTGTCGATACCTACTGGCCCTCTTTCACGTTTTTAGTTTCTTTCCTGAAACTCAGGGAACTAGTGAAAACAAGCAATTCTCCAATCATGTCTGTAGACACTGCACGTCTAAGGTAATCAGGAAGCTCAAGGATAATATCAGGCCAGAGATTTGCAGTAGAGGGTGCAAACCCTCTAGTAGAGGGGATCTGGAGTACCGAGTAGAGAGTGTAGAGAGAGAGAGGAGAGTAGAGAGCAGAGAGTGTTTTCCTACCCCAGGACTTCAACATGTATTTTTGCTGATTTTTGCTCCATCTCTTTCAGGTTGGAGAAACCATTGGAATTAGTGAGGAGATAATGGGATTGACTATTTTAGCTGCTGGCACATCTATTCCTGACCTAATTACCAGTGTTATCGTAGCACGCAAAGGTCTCGGGGACATGGCTGTGTCCAGCTCTGTTGGAAGTAACATCTTTGACATCACAGTGGGGTAAGTCCTACAGCAAGAAAATTGTAGATATTTTATTAAAAAGTTTTATGTTCATAACATGTTGCCCTGGTTTTGCCAAGACACAATGTTTTATGCTGTTGTTTTTAAAGAAGAGAATGCTGCAAACACCATTCAATGTATTTTATTATTTCACATATTCAGAACTTAATAGATATTAACATGACAGGTTGTTATAAATTAATTTGTTGCATCATTCTTTGTTTCGTACATCACAGAACTGCCCATGCAAGCAAATTATGCTTGAAAAGTAGTGTTCCAGGAATAACTTTTTGAAATCTTTTATGCTTCTCTCAGGCACTTTATTGCTGTTGTTCATTTATGTTTCCACTCACTGTGCCTATTTTAGAGCTTTCTTTATAATTGCAGATCAGAGAGCTATTCACTGCCTCTGCAGTGTCCAGCATGTTTGCTGTGAAAGTAAACGGAATGTCATTGACTTGCATAGCTTTTATAAACTGTTGTTGGGACATGATTTTTTAATATTCCTGGAAAATCCTAAATTACAAACAAGGTTTCTATGAACACTGGGGCTCCTTTGTGTAGCTCTGACAATACGAAGCAACATAAGATTGTGCAGAAATGAGCTACTTATATTTTCTTGCATGCAGGAATCCTTTATGCCTGCTGCAGAACATAAAAGCTTCACAGCAGCACAAGAACATTGATGTATTCAGTATTTCAAAAGTGTGCAGGAAATTTGCAGCCAAATTCTGTCCTAATGCCCACTTTCCTATCTTCAGCACAGGATAGAAGCAAGGGGGGTTTTATGCATCAGCTTAATTTCTCCATTCAGTTGTTATATCTTGTCATTGTTCATCTAGAAGAGCAGATCCTGCACCATGGTTTTAGCTGCTGTAATATGCATCAGCAGCATTGCTCATGCAAAATAGGATCCCAGAGTTGGAGAGGATAGTAAATGGCCCTTTACTGCACTTGTTAGTTAACAGCAGTACTTTGGGACACAGCCAAGTAACTGGGCAATTATTTTATATTAATCCAGAAGCATGAAATGTTTTTAATAACTTTTATAAATAAAAATGAAAACATATAAAAACATTACTCACTCCCCAGTACATCAACTTAGAACATGTAGGATGAGTTGCAAACCATTTCCCTTTTGCAGTGCTTTCTTTTTTCCCTTAATATTTTTAGTCTTTCTGCCTAAGGAAACGCATGCTGTCCCATAGCATAGTCTGCTAGACCTACTGTCTTTACAGCAGAAATGGCACAGCTCAGCTGTAGTTGTGGTTTAGTTAGCACTGCAGCTATAAAAAATTATTCTGTCTTGAGCTGCTTATTCAGTTTGAATGATGTGAGCTGCTGACAGCACTTTTTATGCATTCCAAGCCTACTAAGCTCCAATCAGTAGCTTAAATATTTATTTCAACTTGACATCTTCCAGAGGGATGTTGCCTCATACAGTAGCATCAGAGCTGGGAAGTGCAGCAACAGCAAGTATAAAAATAGAAATCATGCTGAAGTTCAATCAAAGTTTATATGTAAGCATGAATCAAGACACTTACAGGCTGAAGTTTTAGGGCAGCATCTTGTGGAGAGCTAGCTGTGTGCAGGAAGGCCCTGCCAGGCACCTTCTTCTGTCAGGCAAGCTCTTGGGAAGAGATTCTTGTGTGGATGCTGTGAATCCACAAGCTAATGAATGAGGAATTCTTGCTCACAGGCAGGAAACCAGGTGATTTCTGCCAGCCAAGGGAAACATCTGCCCATGGCAGCTGGTGGAGGAACGATGGGGAGTGCAAATCCCGCTACTTCTCCAGAGAACTGCATGCAAAGTGACAAATGAGATTTATGCATAATTTATGAAATTAGGAGAGTTTCATGCTTCAGCCCATGCAGGAAGCCTGTGGTTAAAAAGGCCAAAGCAGGCGGGAGAGGAGTGGCTGGGGAAATGTCAGTGATGAGAGAACACAGAGTGGCCTCCAGAGGTTAGGAAATTACACGAAAGGAGCATTTGGTTTCCCAGTATCCCCATCTATCTGAGTAGCCCACCCTTCTCCTACACGGGGCTCATCTGTCATCAACCCGCAGTCGGTGTGTGGGTGTCCATGAAAGCCTGATGCTGAGATGGGAGGTCTCAAGTTAGAGCACAGTGTGTGATCTAACATCACTGTTAGATGGGTTTCCCTGTCTCCCAGCAAATATCTTTGCATTTTGAAGTGCCCTCAGAACCATTCTAATGCCCCTTTCTTCATCTCTGCAATGTTTCTAATGTATTTTTTCTGTTTCTTAACAGCCTTCCTCTTCCATGGCTCCTGTACGCTGTGATCAACAGCTTTGCGCCAGTGACAGTCAGCAGCAATGGTTTGTTCTGTGCAATCGTCCTGCTCTTCATTATGCTGCTCTTCGTCATCCTCTCCATCGCGTTCTGCAAGTGGAGGATGAATAAAATATTGGGCTTTCTTATGTTCGGGCTTTATTTTGTGTTCCTGGTTGTCAGCGTCCTCTTGGAGGACAAAGTGATACAGTGTCCTGTCTCCATTTAGTGGAAAGTGCCGTTTCTTGAGGAAAAAAGTATACATATTTGAATACATATATATATATATATAAAATGAAGCAGCAAAAACCCACAATGGAAAGCTTCTGTGGGAATAACCAGTGGATTTGTAAATCTCCTACCCCTCAGTTTCAAAAGGAAGAAAGAATGGATGAAATCCAAAGCAGAAGAATGATTGCTGCTGGACAGCGGAGTTACCCACGAAGGGCTGAGGTCAGCTGCAATGAGGTTTTCTCTGTTTGCTGCAAGACATCCTCCGTGCTCCGTAACGGAGATGCTGTGCATGCTTCGTAACAGTGAAAAAGCTACAGCATCTTCATTGCCTGTGGTCCCATCCACGAACCTCTCTTCCTCTGTAGTAGTATATACAGACACACAGCGTAATCAGTATTTAAGACTATAATCGTCTAAGGAGAATGCTAGCATCAGCTTTGGGGATGCAGTCCCTGCCCCCACCCACTGCGGGCAGGGATAATCTGATAATCTGCTGGCACTCTGAGTGGAAAGCATTGACCAAGAGCAAGAGTCAAAGAGAGGGAAGATCTTGCGCATCTCTTCATTTAAGTGGATTTACGTGATGTGACTTCAGCAAAGACAGGAAGTTCTTCAATATTTTGCTTCTTTGCGTCACAGGTCTCTTTTAATGGCAATTGGCGAGATGTAAAATGATGGTTTGTTACATCTTGCAAAACTCTTCAGGTTCTAGAAGCTCCAGCTTTACTATTAATGGGGATATGAAGTCTGGCCGTTTTGCAACTGGTGCATATTTTCTTATGTATTCACACGTGAAGCCCAGACTGGGGATTTGCTGTCTTCTCTAGTATCAACCCAGCATGCAAAGAGATCATACAACTACTGCGTGGACTCACTGTTTTTTCTAATGCAGCAATACTACCAACAGTACCAATGTCTCTCTGATGCTGTTACCGTTAAGAATTTGCCTTTCCATGCCAGAAAAAGAAAAAAAAAAAAGGCTAATTTGCTTATGCATAGTATTTCATACAGAATATAGAGGTAGTTGTAATGTGGCAGCCTAATTGCTGAAGTGGATATATATTTTACAGGCTATCTTCTACCACTACTTGCAGTATAAGGACCTTCATAGCTATATATAGTCATCACTGGAGGAGATCCCCAGCCAAAGTGCAGAGCTGGGATAGTTCATGTTGGTTTGCGTAGATCTTGAAACTAGGTAGGGAAAAACTGACAGTTTGAATAGAGTGGAGTTTCAGGAAGCCTGCATGGAAAACTTTCAGTGTTGCTGGAAGCATGAATTCTAAAGCAGCCCTGAAAGGAGTGAGAATGCAATGTTCTCCTACCAGAAACCTGGGAGAAGGAGACTCAGAACAAAAATATCAGGAGAGAAAATAGAGAAGTGCTCACATTTTCTATGGTTTGGATGATTGCAAAAAAAAAAAAAAAAAAGGAAAAAAGGAAAACTGGAATGGGTATTTCAAAATTATTTCAGATAATGGCTGTCTATTCGTTCAAGTCTTTGTGTGCAGTTAGAGTTCATGAAATTTCCGCATGTATGTGTGACCCTTTTTAGAGCTGTTCTGTATTTGTTATTGCTCTCACAGTGGCAATGCTGTGCTCACAGCTGTGTAACAGAAGGCTCAGCACATTTTGCCTCGTCTGTTTTTCTGATGCTGTCACCATGCTTTCCTGCCTGTGTTTCATGCTTTTGCTTTTCATTCAGCCTCTTTGTCCTTTACTGTATTCCTATTATATGTGTTTATAGCTGTGTATAACAGTATCTGGTTAGAGCGTAAGGACTTGACAGAAAACAGCAGTAGCACAAACAGTAAGAAATACATATTTTAAATTACATCGATGTTAATATTATGAGATTACTATGAAAAAGTGAGATACTAATGAAGAGAAGCAAGAAAATTAGGAGTTACAATATGTACGATTCATTCCATGTTCTAAGGTATTAAGTCCTAGGAACAGAAATACATTCAGAACCAAAATCCTAACGACACACTTGCAACATCCCTTGCTTTTTTAGTGTGAGCCTCTCTCATTGTGAGCAGAAATTTGTTTATGCATTTTAGAACCTCCATTCTCCACAGTCCCTGCCAATTTTAACTATAGTGCTTTTCACCTCTTAAATGTTTGTTTCTATGGATGTACACAATGGAAAAATTGTACGTACATACCTGCAGTGCCCCCTGCTGAAAAGAATAGCAAATCTGCAAAAGAAAATGCATAAAAGCAAATCCTGAACTCAAATGAAATGTCCCTGGTATGATTCAACAGGTGTCTTGAAAACCAGAGCTGGCTCCGCACTATAATCTGTCCCAGGGAAATCACCAAATCTTTCATAGCTCTGCTGACAGTGTTCGGAATGGAGGCAGGGTTAAGAAAAATAAAAAACTTTCAGTTTTACCCAGGATGCTCTTTGCCCAAATGGGCTAAATAACGTAGGCTGACCTAACAGAGTGCATGCGATATTTTGTGAGTGGTGCACCTCTAGGGTGGTGTGGTGGTGTGGTCCCTCTCGTTACACGCTGATGCCCAGATTCACTGCTCTGACCGTCGGAAACAAGAAACCAGGGAAGGGCAAGAGCCAGACCTTTGCTGCATGCATTTGCATTGCTCCTCTTTTTGTTTTGTTTTCAACACGGATTTCATGGTCATCATGTGCACAGCACTTGTTAGGATACTGCGGCTTTGCACTTATAGCAGATTCACCCAGGGCCCAATTCTGACACTTTTTCAGTAGTGCAGCTTTGCTATTACCTCTAGGAAGTCAGTGGCTGTGCTCCTGGTGCTTCTCTTAGCAACTAAGTGTTTCAATGTTGGAACATTTTTGAATACTATACAGGTAGAAATCAAACCAAATTTCTATTTTCCTCCTTCAGGTAAAGTTCTGGATGACTTCAATAGGAATATGGTCCTGCCAACAGCCTAAATTCTGCAGTAAGGTAGTTAATGTAGAAGTCAGTGTATAATTAATATAGAAATAGGTGTTACCGATGAAAATCTGGCTCCTGTTTAGTGTTTTCAGGATAAACCAACAGACTGAGTGAGGTAGGAGCACAGTGTAAGATACCAGGTTAAATAGCACCACCACACCTGAACAGAACCAATACTGGGCATCATTTCTGGAAGGGATTTCCAGGAGCACCTGAGGAGGGTCATAGGTGAGGTTACATAAGCTGCTGTAAATGCTCCCTGATGGAGAGCGCTGGATCAATGGGAATTACAGGAGAGAACTGGCCCCACATTTGTAAAATACCATTAAAGTCCAACCAGTATTTGCTGTTTTACAAAAAAACCCACACCTTCTGTAGAAGACGCTACAATGGTATCTGCAGGGTAGGTGGTATCAAAGTGTTAAAAAGTTTGATGCAAGGAAGATCCCTGAAAAGACGACATAGAAAAATCTTCCCAACCACAAAGTTCTGGGTAATTTAATTGCAGCTTTTTACTGAGAGCTAGTACCTTCCTGTAGCGCAGACAGGCTCTTAGTGCTTCTATCCCTGTGCTTACTTATTCAATTGATCTTGCTGTCTACATAAACCTGAGAAGCATAAAGCACAGTAGGTGACACAGAAACTTTCTAAATGTCATCTGACGTTTATAAGGGCAATGAACCCATCCTGTAATTTTCCACACATCTACTCTCTAGTATTTTATGGTCATTGTCATTCATGGTACTGTTGTGTGCGCGTAAGAAAGTCCATAAAAAAGTAGGTCAAACGTGATTTATCCAAGTACTGTAAAAAAGATACTGAGAAATATTGTTAAAGTTTGGGCATTTTTTCAAGGGATTATTCCTCCATTTGTCATTTATGCCAATACAATATTTCAAGAAATAGGGGATATACAATTTCTTTATGATTCTCTTTTCAACAGTAATTCCTTAAAATAGCATCCTATGGTCCATACTACATATGCTCTGAATCAAATATGAGGCTGTATCAAATTGATGTGTTTAGTCTATAACAACGAAATAATCCCTTTTCCAACCACTGGCCCGCCGAATCTGGAAGATTTCTGCCTCTGGCTTTGACGACCTCCAGATTTTTATTCTGCCATACAGTATTTCCTAAAAGCACTCGTGTAACCAACATAATTGTCCCGAGAGCTGCGTACAAGGAGAGTAATTGCTTGCACTTGTATTCTTGGAAACCACTTTACCTCTTGCAAACAGCAGTGACTCAGCAAACGGAGAAGGACGCGTGGTTCGTTCCTCCGAGGGGCTGGCTCTGGTTTTCCTGCTTTCCTGCGGAGGGCTGTGGCGAGGGCAGGCGGCCGCGAGCACGGCTACAGAGGGGCTTTGCGGCCCGCGGCCGGGCCGAGCGAGAGCTGGCCCCGCAGGAGGCCCACAAACAAGCCGTACATTCGTGTAGGTTCGCTGTAAATTCACCCCCTCACCGAAGAGGAAACCGGTCCGAGCTGAAAGGAATTTGTATCTTTTAAAATATCTTGCACTTTACTGCTTTTTTTTAACCATTCTCTTATGTCACATAGTTGTCTTAATGCAAAGAGAAGCCATAAAAAAAAAAAAAAAAAAAAAAACCCAAAGTAGTTCAGGGTTTCTAAATGGGGGATAGTAGTTTTAAAGCAAAGAATCCGCACCGCATCATCTTTGTTTCAGGTGTAATGTAAAATACCATGGAATATCCGTACAGTAAGGCAGGACATGGTTTTGCCGTAGCGAGGTTGCGAGCCGGACGCAGGGAGTTCGCGCGCTCTCCCACATTCCCTGTGCGGCTGCGGCCGACGGACCCGCGGGCTCTGCCGTGGGGCTCCATCCCGACGTCCCCGTGCGCTCCAGAGGAAGGACGTGGCGCTTGCAGCCGAGCCCAGCGGTGCAATCACGAAGCCATCACGTTGCTGTAATGTTTTCTCCCACTCACATCACAGTAAATTAAATCCCTCCTAGTTTTAGTCTAGCAAAGCTGATTTGTTGCTTTTTTTTTTNTTTTTTTTTTTTTTTTTTTTACAAAAGAGTTAAAGCTTTTAGTGCCAGACTATTGGGTGAAAATCCACCGCTTCAGTTAATCACCCGTCAAAATTAAGATCGTGGTCATGGTGGTCTTGTGAAAATAGCAGCAGCTTGTCAAAACTGGCAGATGCTATTTTTCTAACAAAGCTTTTTAAATTTGTTTAACTTCATAGTTTTCATACTCTCCCAGCTCTCATTTTCAACATATTGTAAGAAAAATCTCAAGTCCTCAGTCTTATTTATTTCAAAATAAATAATAAATAAAAACTATTGCCATGGAAGCCAGTCCAAGCAATCCTAAGAAAATTCCAGGATTTTTTTCATGCGTGTGTATGTATGGATCATACTTTGGTAGATGAAACACATGTATCTCTTAGTCAGTATATTCCTTGTGAATATAAGTCTGTATATAATAGGGAAGCTATATTTATTTGTACATAGGCTCTTGATGATAAGCCCTTCTATCAAAAGTCCTGCTATAGCTACAGAATATTTCACTGTGGTGTATACACTTTTTCACGTTAATATATAAACCTTATGTTACTGATACAGAGCTCTTCACATAAATCACTTCATGTAATCAAGTTGTCTAAGTGTGACTAACAGTAACAACAATAAATAACAATAAAAAGGATGTCACCGTGTGTGATTTTGTTCAGTATTTTCTGGTGTCGTTGTTCTGGACTTGCTACAGCTGTGAAAATATTTTTCCAAGTATCTGCTCAGGGTTGAAGTGTGGTCTGCAAAGCTGCACTGGTTTCAGTAGCGCGTAAGGGCTCTGGCCACATCACTGTGCAAACACAGGGGAGGAAAACAGTGTTCCAGAGGAGCTCCAGGCGTGTTTAATCTGGGCTTTTCCCTTGGCAGCCCCATGTGAAACTACCAGCCCTGCTAAAGCTTCCCGGAGCGGCGCACATCCCGAGCGCTCTCTGCACCAAGACTCCTCACACATTCCTCACTGAGCCTTGCTTGTCCACAGGCGCTTGGAAAGGGGCTCTTCACCTCCTGATTGCGCCTCGGGCTGCACAGGCCCTCCTTAGCAGGCAGGACGTTTGGCTTTTTTTCAGTTCAAGAAAAGCCAATAAATAATAGGGAAAAAAAAACTTCTGCTGTCTGCTAATGTGCAGTCTCTGCACGTTTGTTTGATGGTATTTGATCCTCCCCTCAACTCCAGCCACTCCTAGAAAGAGAGGAAAGGGCTTAAAAATTATTCATTTCCACAGCAGACTTTGATGCCATATGAGACGTGCAGAGCAGGGGAGGGGAGAAAAAAAATACATTAAATTGTCTCTTTGACCCTGTCTGGAGAAATGATGGAAAATTTCCTTGACATGTTTATCCTGTTACATGAGTAAAAACTTCCCTGTCTCCTGAAAAAAAGAGAGATCACTCTTCACTCATTACATTTGCCTTTGCATTTGTGATGATCATTGACAAGGAGAAGCCAGATGTAATGTGTGTTGTTAAAACTATCTGATCTCTCTTCTGAAAGACTTCGGAAGCTGCCTGAGCTTCCCTGTAAAACATGAGCCAGGAATTCCCTTCCTGTCAGCACCTTTTTCAGGGAATTGAGTATTTAATTATTTACTGTTCTCAGATACTTTTAAAGAATATTGGGAGATAGACTATATTATTATCTATTATTACCTACTCTTATAAACACATCTTTAAAGAGGTGTGTCAGTTGACTGTTCCTTTCTTACTGGTGCTGATTTCTTCATGTCAGTTTGGATAATTTATAACATTTGTTGTGACCAAGGGGGCTTTTTGGACAGAGTTGTAGATTAGAGCATAAATTGGACCGTAGATTAGACCAGTGATTAGACCATAAATCTATATAGTCCCTCACAGACCTCAACACAGATGAAATTGTTTCTTCAGTGTTAATATAAGAGGATCATAGGCAGCGAACTTCCTAGCACCCCCTAAATAAATTTTAAAAATTGAAAGCACCCAATCAGACATTTAAATTAAGAAATTGATGGGGATCTTTGAATGAAACAGAGGTGTCGTGCAAAGCTTTGAGTGGCTTGCAACCACTTTTCACCTGCTGACAGGCGGCAACGAGGACGTAGTAGCCCTCCGTGAGAGCCTTGCCGTGCTGCGCTGCCGTAGCGCGGACGGAGAACGTGCGTGCTTCTCTGCCCATGGCAGAGAACCCGGGCGGGCCCGAGACGAACCAAGCTGCAAGGGGCAGAGGCAGGTGAGGTGTGAGGATGTGTTTGTGCGTGCTGTGTTGTCAGGGAAAACATACCGCTTCACTGGAGTTTGAATTTGGTACTGTTCTCCTGGTAGGTAGCAGAGAACTGAGCAGGAAGGGGAAAACATGAGAAAAACTGATTATCGGTTATAATCTATTTCTAAAAGGAGACCTAGCAGATTGTTTTCCTTCCTGTCTCCCTGCAAACAGGTTAACTATACTGTGAAATGAAGGTATAATTTTGTGTACCATTTTGATTCGGCAAAAGCAAAAAAACGCCAGTATCACACATCCACTGCTTGTTCTTAGGCTCTGACTGAGATGAAGGAAAAAGAAAACATTTCCAGAATTTTCTGACTCCATGTGGAAATCCAGTTCTCTGTCATCATGTTCTGTCTATCTGTCTTGAAACCATTTCTTACTGACAGGATTTCACCTCTCATAGCAATGGTCAGCTCTTGCTAATTTGCTGTTGCATTTTCTTGACCAAGAGGATTTTGGCATGTTTTTGTGCAGTTAGGAGACACTGCCAACCGAAGCTGTCTCTGAACAGCTCGAGCTCTATATCTGGCAACATGCAAGGCCTCAGAAGAAATTAACTTGGGTATGGGAAACCGTCAACAAACATGCCCTATTGTTCCACATCTCTGGCTCGCTCTGTCATGGGCATGACTAAACCTGTTTTTCCATTGCATTTTATAATCTGCTTTAAAAACAAACAAGCAAAACGCCCACACTTTTCCTAAAATCCAATTTTCTTCCCAGTCAGAACAGCGAATGATTTTCAGCAGTTCTGTTACCAACAGTTGGCTGAAAGCAGAAATTTCCCAGAAATACTATGAGTAAACACTTTCCCTAAAAAAAAAAAAAGAAGAGTTCAGTGGGCAAATACCCACACTCACCTGTGCTGCCAGGAGCCTGTTGAAATCCTGGTAGGATGTGTCGCCCTGGGAAGGGTAGGGACGAACCTAGCAGAGCGAAGTGGCCGTGTCCTCAGGGGCGCTCACGCTGCTCCTGGCCTCCCCACACCACTGTCACCACTGTCCACTCTGCTCCTCACACTGCCTGGAACAAGCATGATCGCGGCAGAGCATCTTCTCAAAAGGGTAGCTTATGAAGGGTTCCGACCTGGTTTGTCTCCATACGGCACAGGCAGTGCAGAGGTACATGGCCCAGAACTAAGTCTATCTCTACCTGGGAGTTTCTCGCTTTTTCATTTAACTAGTATCTCAGGAGGCACCCGTGCTGCTCTGGTCAATCACACTCTGGGAGAAGCGCAGCTTTTGCCGTGGAACAGAGCAGCGTAGAGGTTGATGTCAGTGTGGTACTTGGTTGGGCACCCTGCAGGCGCTGCTATGCCCCAGCTGGGCCGGTGTGACCCGCTGGCGCTGCTGGCAGTGGTGTTTTTAGGACGGCTTATGAGGGTCAGCTGCACAAGTACCGCCGGGCATCGCGGAAGGAGAGGAGAGCAGCCAGCACCGCGGTGTCCTCAGCTGTTTGACAGCAGGTTGGTGCTGCAGCCTGAGCACCAGCAAAAAGGCAACACAACCCATGTGCACCAACGTTTTGCTCACCTTGGCAAACCACTGCTGGCTCGCAGAAGGGAAACAAACAAGCAAAACAAAATGATTTATTGACATAGTGCTCCTTTGATATCTGCTCTGGCCTGGCCACAGCTCGGCTAACACCAGGGCCCAACGCACAGTCCTTTCAGCAGGCGCCTCTGGGAAGCGGCCAGACCCCCAGGCAGCCGGCGGTGCCGCCGGCCGGGCGCGCGGGATCTCCGGAGAGGTGTCAGCCTTGGACGGCCGCATGCAAGGGAGGGGGCTCACGCGCAAATAGATCATGTCCTCATTGCACACAAGCCGCCTCATCCGGATTAATATCTGGCCTCTGTGTGGCTGCGGCAGCCGGCACTTTCTTGGAATTACATCCGCACCAAAGTGTCCAGCAGCGGGTGTGCTTGTGGACGGTGATAAACAGCCTCATCCCTGCCAACAGCAAGGAGATAATGATAAAATCCCTAATGCAGAAGACAGAGATGTGCAGCCAGGGCAAACACAGTAAGCGGAGTGGTACGTGTCGCTGTGTTCTTGTTCCAAATATATACTTACCTGAGCAGTAAGGCAGTGTTCTCCTCCCTAGTCAAGATCCCCGCTGGCCTTACTTGCGGCAAAAGCATCCTCCTCTGGGGTAATTTCAGCTCTGAATATTGCAGAAAGAGGGCAGTGATAGAGGCAATAGATGGGGAGAGTGCATTAAACACTGACTGCATACATCAGTAAAGGGGAGGTCTCTCAAAAAAGCTAGTTTTTCTAGGCTTTCATCAGACAGAGAGCACTTTCTTGTACCAGTTCCAGCCAAGTCAGGCAGGAGTTAAGAGCTTGGAAGGAAGTCACACTGGTTGGATTTCCGAGTCCCAGGTGAGGAAGGTCTCTGTGAAGCCACCCGAGGGCCCTGGCTGGGAGCGTTCACCAAACCAGCATCCAGAGTTACATGAACCCCAAGCACAACTTGCAGGCATGGTGCGCTGCTGGGAGCTTTGTGGCCAAACTGGTTCCATCCAGAGATGCTCCTTTTTTTTTTCCCCTGTGGAAAGGGAAATCAGCAGAAGATTGAGCATCTTCTCTTTTCTTTGAGAAGATAGGGGCTATTGCCTTGCACAGAACTAGAAACGGAGGTAGGATAGGCCCAGTTTTGCTCCCAGGTAATACATTGCCTTGCTGTACTTAACATTCTTTACCTGGAGTTAATCCTGACCCCAGGTAGCAGTGTCAGTTTAAATTAGCTCCTATCCCTAGTGACATAAATGAAATAAGAAGTGCTACAATTATAGAATATTTGACAAATCTTTTCACATACATTTCTGTTTCTACATTATACTGGATTTTATTTTGTTCGGTGCTCATTGTTATTCCTTTTGGGGGGGGGGCATGTATGACCAATACTGGTTTGCTTTGAACCTAAATATTTTCCTGTATAACTATCTTGCTTAAAAGAAAAAAAAAAAAAAAAGTGAATAGGACAGTGCAATGTCATCTGTCTTCTGGCCAGTAAAAGGATAAATCAATTTTTTTTTTCTCCTGTAAGTACTTCTGCAGGGGGGCTGCAGAGTGGTTGCGCACACCACTGAGGAGCAAAATCTTCCCCAGCATAAGCTGTCTCCTGCTTGTGGAGCTGTGGGCTGTGGCAAGAGAGATAGTAACCCATGGAAGGGGCAAGCTTGTCCCCCTGACCTTGGCAGGCCTGGCTCACCCTGCCCACACTGCAAAAACGGGAATCCTGTCTTGTTTTGTATCTTATTGGCCTGAGTGTGGTAGCAAACATGCGGTGAAAACATAGCAAGACAAGTATATGTCATTTCCATGTGCATTATCAGGCTGAGGTATTTTGCACATTACACATCAAGAGCTACTGATGCTACTGGAAACCATTTCATTTTGCAATGCAACATATGCTAAACAGTAGGTTTGCTAACCCTCTGCTAAAAGAGGTTACAGTATTCCTGCTATTGACTTCTCTTTAATCTGGTGCCATATTTTCTACAGTGCTTTTCAGACCTTTTCAAAGCAGCTCATGAGGAGCCATGATGAATATCTTTGCCCCTGAGACATCTACCCTAAGAAATACATTGTGTAGATCCTTTTTTTTTCAATGACTGTCTGAAGGAAGATATTTCTGGCGTGGATAAAGAATGTTCAAATCTTGCTGCTGGGAAGGAGCTGTGAGTTCCTCTAACTGCAGGATATTATCTGGGTCAAGGGCAATACTAAAGCCTGATAGGAGTGGGAATTGTAGGAGTCACAGAGGAAAAAAGAAGTCCTTAAGTAGCTCTAAAGAACAATGTGTACACTTTCGTTTTGTTGCTTTTGTCTGGAGGACAATGGGGAAGGGTTCAGACAGGATACCTCTGGAAGGACAGGATTCTTCAAACCCCTTGGATCAAAGCTACAGAAACACAGCTCTACACGCCGTGTCTGAATCTTCCCATAGTTTCAGACTGAAGAATTTTGGGGAAGTGTACAAAAAGGAGAGCTGCAAGACAGGAAAGGGAAGGAGGGAGAAGATTTTTATTCCAGGATTAAGTTTCTTATCTTGTTTCCTTATAGACTATAACACTTTATATCCTTTAACTGACTCCTACTGGCATCCGTGTACCGCTTCACTTCCCAGACAGCAAGAGTTAACCATCACGCCAACTTGTTTCACAGCTCGAGTGCTCTCCAGAGAACTAAACTTGTCTGTGGTAGTAGTGAAACCTCCACTGACTCCTGCAGCGATGCCGAGAGAGAGCCCAAAGGAATGACTGCGTCTTGGAGGGGTCACCTGCTGGTGGACGGTATCAAGAGAACTGAAGGCAAGACAAGGCCATTAGTGCAGAGCAAAGATGAAAAACACACGCAGATGAGTGTGATTTGTGCGTGCAGACCTTCCTCAAGCACCAAAGGGCTGGAATGACAGGACATCTAGTTCAAATTTCACATATCCCTGTGGGCAAAAAATAGTAAAAAAAAATCTCTGTAGAACAATAATTGCTGATTCTAGACAATTACATCAGCCTTGTTAAATGTAATCAGGAAACATCCTGAAAGTATCAAATCCACTGAATTAAGGCAAAACAACAGGGCATCAACAGCAAATAAAATAGCAAATACATTACACACATTTCTGTCTTCTCTGTTTTCTTTAAAAACCCGATCAGATTTCCTAACGAAACAAAGCAGGCTGCCTGCCTCTGTTTCCCTCCATTGCAAGGGTTTTATTGTTGTTGTATTTTACTTACGGACTAATCCCACTCACAGCTGGCAGAAAGCTGAAGGTCTCAAATTCAGCTCCCATGAGTTTCATAGAAACTGATACCTGTGTGTGGAAGAAAAGGTTTACTGCAGAGCCTTCACTTAAGAAGAGGTGAATGACCTTCTGAATTATTAGACCCAGAAAGGTCAAGAGAGGGAGAAACAGAGACCTTATAAATCTCTGAATTTCTGTGTAAGACACAGAACTTTCAGAAATCTGACTTTAGTTCATGGAGCTCCCTGTGTCTGTTTGCCTTTCATTGGTTTTTATGGTGAATAAAACCTCCCATAACAACAGGCCTGCAAGTAGTTATGGGATTAGGAAGACAGGGGACTGGGAGATGTGCATTTGAACCCAGAGGGTGTCTCTTAGGGACCTCTCCACAGAGCGCCCGCAGGCAGAGGGTGAACCGAGGCCCTCACAGATGACCTGCGGGCAGGAAGGATGGGAGGATCCAGCTATCGCAGACCGCTGCTTCCCAGCAGGGTTAACAGTTTGTTAGCACTGCAGAGGCATTCCTTCTCCTGAAAGGAAGCAATTCTGCATGTGTTATACCCCATACACCTCTGAGACGGCTGAATACATGCAGGTTTTCTCTAAAACTGCATCAAAAGTGTCATTTTTAAGAGACTTCTGTTTACTTAATATGACAAGTTCATTCAGCTGAGGTGGGCTGAGGAGCTTCCTGTATTTCTGGATGGACTCTAATATTTTGAGAGGATAAAAATCTGATTTCCCTTACTGTAAAAATCTGAAATAAAATTTGGGCAAAAGAAAGATGATTGCAGCATCTACACTGACTGATGGATGATGACATTTTAGTATTATCTTCTCTATTGGAAAGTGGCCTGTTGGATTAGCTCCCAGCCTTCTGATTAAAGTACAACCAAGTATATTTTGAAGAGGTGACAGATGGACTCTCTTTATAGTGATTAATTTAATGTGTGGTAATCTGCCAACACCTTTGGTTTTCTTGTGGATCTCTAGTGACATAATGGCTAGACCCAAAGACATCTATCACAGCCTCAGGCCTCCCTTCAGAACCGATTCAAAGATGAAGAATCTGTAGCCTCCGCTGAGGGCAGGTCTGGTGAGTTTATATCATCTATCCTCACCCACTGAATCTTTATTTTTCTTCAAAACCTATGAGGAAAGAGGAGTAACCCAGTTAAAAAAAGAAAAGGAGCTATCCTTTAATGTGGCCTCGTGGCCAAGAAGGCCCATGGGCTCCTGGCTGCATGAGGAGGAGCGTTGCCAGCAGGTGGAGGGAGGGGATCCTGCCCCTCTGCTCAGCTCTGGTGAGGCCGCACCTGGAGTATTGGGGGCAGCTCTGGGCTCCCCAGGACAAGAGGGACATGGAATTATGAAGAAAGTCAAGGACAGGGTTATGAAGGTGATGAGGGCACTGGACCACCATTACTATGAAATAGCCTGAGAGAGCAAGGGCTGTTTAGCCTGAAGTGAGGCTGCAGAGGGAATCTTATCAGTGCATACAAATACCTTAACTGAGGATGTCAAGAGGAGCAAGCCAGACTCTTTCCAGGGGATGGCCAATAACAGAATAAGGGGAAACAACCACAAACTTAAGTACAGGAAACTCCATCTGAATCTGAGACTTCTTTCCTGTGAGGGTGCCAGAGCCCTGGCACAGGCTGCCCAGAGAGGCTCCTTGTGGAGTCTCCTTCTCTGGAGATCTTCCAAACCCGCCTGGATGCCGCCCTGTGCCACGTGCTCTGCTGGAGCAGGGGGCTGGACTAGATGATCTTTAGAGGGCCCTGCCAATCTCAACCTTCCATATAGTCACAAAAAAAAAAGAAAAAGATTTTTGGCAGGAGTGACAATGTGGTAACCTTAGTCCAATAAATAAACTTTCTATTCCCTGACCTGCTCCTGTAGCAGGAGTAGAATTTGAGCAGAATTTCCCATTCCTGTATCTTCCCATTACTTTTCCTATGACTCTACTAGTTACAGATTTAATGTCATGGGTACAACTTGATGATAGAGGAAGGATAAGTACCCCCAAAATGCTTAAAATGGGCCTCCTCAACACTTAAAGACTTTGCTTATCTAAAAGAGCAAAATAGTCTGAGCAGTGCGCAAGGAATTGTTGCTAAATCCAGCTGACCTCATGAACTATGTCCTGGTAGTTCAGGTAGTACAGCTCTTGCTATAAACAAGTCCAAAGAAATCCCCGGTCAGTTACTGCCAATATCCTGCAGAGGTAACCATACTATCATGGTTAATTTTATCGGGAAATACTGTTTCTCTGCGTCAAAAAACACAGTAAGTAATTTGCGTACGATACCAAGCAGGCCATGATGGAAAAATCAGTGCTATCAAACATTTCTTCATTTTAAGATCAAGTGTGATGGGGCCATAAAAAGGAAGCAATCCTATTCATTTTTAATAAAGTTCATGTGCAGGCAACAGAGACTCAAATGAAAAAATATTTTGATGATTTAGACAAAAATAAAATGCATATCATGCTTCACATCATCCCCCATTTTTATTATAATTTGGAAAACAGTAGCCTCCAAATGGGCTGGCAACAAATCTAGCGCAGGCAAACTCACAAGTAATGCCAAAAAGGAGGCAGAGGCAGAGGTGAACTCCTCACTATTTGGACCTGACCCTCGACCATTTGTTTTCCCTTAAGCCAGAATCCATAGCCCGTCTGTGTCCTCCATCCCGAGCAACTCCAGGCTTTGTAGTTTATGCTGCGGAAAGACATGCTGTCAGATGACCACATCCTATATATATTCCATCAGGGCCCTGTCACATAGACACCTGCTGTCCTTCCGAGCAAAGTGATGAGAAACACTGACAATATACTATTTCCTTCTTAGCATGAGTAATTTGTGAAAAAAATAAGTCTGGTTGTGGTAAAAATGATCCTAGGCAATGAGAAACAAGGAATGTAGCTGATAAATCAGTTTTCACATTCTCTGTTAGCTAACATGAATCTTTGGATATTCAAATTTTATATGAAAGCGTAGAATAATTTAATCCTTGCATTTAATTACAGAGATAATTCAATTACAAGATAACACATTACATTTTAAGTGTATCAATTGGCCTTCTTTATCAAAGATAACAGTTAGGTAGAAAGCAATATTTTACAACCTGAAGATAGACAGCCCTTGAGTACTCACTCTTCCCCAGTAACAAGTAATAAATGGAAAGATTTAGCATTCATAAAAAATCAGCAAGATCCCACGGTGTGCACTTAGCTTATAGGAATGCATTGCCAGTTCAAGAAGGGTCAAAGGAGGACAGGTCTCTCATACAAATAACAGCAATTTGCAATATTAAGACAGCATAACCTCTCCACAGAAGCCACTCCCTCTTGCAAGATACACACCACTTTTGTCTTCAGGCACAAGTAAAGAACATTGCTTTGGGATACAGGTTGTATAAGACTTACGAATTGCAGGTTACAGCAAAATTTCTAATTGTTTGCTGAGTGCCAGGCACGGGAGGGAACTGTGTGTGAACCAGGCTGCTGCCTTTCCCTGCTGTGGATCCCATCACTCTGGGCCCTACGCGGTCTCCATATCTTGGTGCTCTTTGTAAAACTCTGCTTGAGACAGCCCTATCTCCAGGGAAATCACAGTAGAAAGTGGCGGTTTGCAGCTGACGTCAGCAGTGCCGAGGTTTGAGCACACATTTTAATTCGCTTTCAGCAGCCGGCAGGTATGAGGCTGTCTGAGGCTCCGGCATCACACACCCTCCTGCACCCTTGACGTCCGGCCCGTCTCAGGGCCGCTTGGGCCAGGCTCTCTGACCTGGCTAGTGCTGGGCACCCGTCTTTAACCCCTTCCCTTCCCACTCTGGTTCTGGTTTTGAAATGATGGCTAAGGAAAACACCCGCACCTACCATACTGCTGCCCTTTCTGCACCTCGTTCCAGAATAAATCTATTCATGGGGGAATATCTTCAGGCCTAACCGACCCAGCGCTGACGCAGCATATGTGGGGAGAGGGGCATTTCGGTGCTGTTAAGTGCTGAGGCTCCAAACTGCCACCGGTATGAGCACGGCAGGAGGTACAATGTAGCTGTATTTTTACCAGTATGTTTTTCTCTCTCTGCATTACAGCTGCCACCCCGCTAGCTGTATTTATTTCCTGGCGTTGCAGTCGCTGTCAGTGGTTTCACAAGCAGAGAATTATGGACTGAATCACTGCTCGTATAGGTACAGCCTTGGAAGCCAGGACACAACAGTTTTATTTGCTGCAGAAATCAAGGAGAGAGGAAGAGAGTCAGACAACAGGAAGGGGACAAACACACAACATCTTTCCCTATGGAAAGATCTGAGGGAAAAAAACACAACAGTGAGGCTGGAGAACAAGAATGTTTGGTCACCTTGTAGTTTTAATTTTATCTAGTTGCAACATACCATAAACATTCCCAGTAACATCAATTATGATACCATATATTTCTTCTCTTTGTGCTTCCCCCTGTACAACATCCCTTTTCTCCAGACACAAAATAAAACTGGTATTGGCAGCAAAAAGCTGTTTTTTTTCTGGCTTCAAGAGTGGCGGTCTCTCCCCTTCCCAGTCTAATTATCCCTTTCCCTCAGTGCACATACACGGTGCTGTCCATCACAATCTGGGGAATGACACGGAACGCCCGCAGCGCCCGAAGCGGGAAGCGAGCGCTTGCTGCGCAGTGAGCGGCCGCAGCCGCCCGCCCGCCCGGCTCTGCCCATCACGGCCTCGTGCCGCAGGACGCGCGCCCCTGCGCCGTCCGCTGCCCCTCATCTCGGCTGGGCAAAGGCTGCCCTGGAGGGAACCTGCCGCAGGCTTCCTTATTCACCCCTACGGCTCACCCAGGTGCCCCTGGTTCTGACAAGGGCAGCTCCCTGCAGTGCGAAGGGAAACACGCGATTCCTCCAAATTAGTATCACGCTGCGGTTCAGCAGCAAGAAGGAGACGAGAGCTGGAGAGGAATTCAATAACCTCGACTGCTTCATTTTCCTGGAAGGATCGGGGGAGCATTCTTCATGAGCTAGTTTAATTCTCTGTCTTGTGATATCCACAGAAATATCATGGATTAATGACTTCTGATGCAAGGTGAGTTAACTGTTATTTTGGAGTAAGGAATAGAGATATTCGGATGGTCTGGAATAGGCTTCTGAAAGTGGTAAACATCCTGCCTGCATGTGCGTGCGTGTGCATGATGTGACTCAACAAGGGACTCTCATTTTCCTAATGACATACATTTAAAATGTTACAGCATTTTGACACAATCTTTTATTCTTACGTGATTTTATAGCAGGAATCACAACAATACTGCTGCAGCCTGTTTCTCTTGACTTCCCGCCTGATCCACATTTCCGACATACTGTAAGGAATCGCTGCAATCCGGGTGGGATGTCCCCAGCCATCTGCGTGCGGTGAGCCACAGCCTTGACCATTCCAGCAAGATCCCGGAGATCCTGGTGGCAAGCAGTGGCACTTGAGATAATTCACACAAGCACATACATGGATATGCCAGAACAGTCCCAATCAGACACATTTTTCGCAGGTGTTGAAGCCCTCCTCCTGGCTGCATGCTGCCCAAAGCATTGGTTTGCAATGGTGGGATGGCCATTTAAAATAGGCAACAAATCAATTCGATAGCACTTCATAAGACTGCAACTTNAAAAAAAAAAAAAAAAAAAAAAAAAACTAGTATTTAGTCTATTTGGAAATGTGGAGTTTGGCAGATGTTGTACTAGGCACAGTTAGTCACTATGATAAAGATTGCTGGGAAAATTCAAGAATATTAAATGAAGAGCACGTACTTATGGGCAAAGAGGGATGGGCAGGGCAGGTTATGATCCTGTTCATGGGTTTGACATCTCATTCCTCCAGTGACTCTAATAACTGATGTTTCATCTCATTTTATAAAAGTGACAAGGATAGATTCTGGAAAGAGCTTGCTTCATTCTAGATCATGAATTAACTTACTTTTTACATCACTACGCCTTGCACTGATCTATTCCAAACATCAAGATAGGTCTTCCAAGATAGGTGCTATTGTCTGGACCTAGTTCAGGAGGGAGAGCCAGGGCTTACCTGTACCGCAAAAGTGGATTTTGTTATGTTTTCATTGTGCCTATTTGTTTCTGAAGGAAGTGTAAGAAACACCACTGAATTTAGTGTGTTCCTTCTGACCTGCATTTGTTGACAGCTTAATCTAGAAAACAAAGCTCAGCCAGAATTCTCCCAGCCCTTGCCCAGTTCATTTTACTGCAGTCTGCAGAGACAGAGGATCAGCTGCCACATTAGGCCGAGTGCTTCTGGGTTGTCCTGGCCCACTCAGGAAGCAGGAGCGCAGGACCTGCAGAGAGCACTCACTCTGTTTCAGGTTCCTTACTTGTATACTGTGAATAGGATGATACTGAAATACGTGCAGCCTGTTGTCCACAGGTCCACTTTGTTCATATGACAAGAGGAAATGTAGGCATTTAGCATCAAAAGTTCTGCTGAAGATTCGTCTAGGCAGTTATCTTACAGGAATACTTCCGAAGGGCTGGGCCTGTTTTTGAGGAGGTGGTGGTGGTGATTTAGATGACGTCCTGAGATCAGTCCTAGTCATGTTTCAACTTCCTGAATGCAGACTTTGTGCCTTGCTTTTGCTGTCTTGGTCAACCTCTTTTGGACACAGGGGATGAGCAGCTACCCAGGACAGACAGGCTCTGTGCTCGGCTGGGCAGAGCACTCCGCTGCTGTGCGGGGTGTGCAGCAGTGACCCACGGGAGCCCTGCAGAAACCGGCAGCAGAAAATCCAGCTGACGTGGCAGGAAACTGGAGCACAGAGCAGTCTGTTTGCTCCGGACCTCGTGGTCATTGCTCTGAGCACTGTCAGCCAAGCAACAGGCCACGTTCCTGCAGGCAGAAACACAGTGACTGCATCACTACACTGTTCATGTGGCAGCTTCGTCTTGCCAGTGAAACCGTTTTCCTGAGTGAGCGATTTCTTCCTCCACAGACCTCTTTTTTTTTAACCCTAGCCCAATGGATTTCTATCAAGTTGTCTGCTCTGCATCTACATCTAGGCATTTTCTCTAACTAGGCATTAATGTAAATAATTAATGTTACTTCTGCGCAAACACCCAGCCATTTGGCAGTAACAATTTTGTTTTTCTTGGTTCAAGGTATACATTTTTTTCTTTCAGAAATCAGTTTCTTCCAGTCCATGATACTTACTGGTAACCTTTCACCATAAATTGCATCTGGTAGGGGGTTATATCCCTTTTTGTGGAGAAAGGGTGTCTGACACAGCATGGGTACAGATCACACAGCTGGAACACAGGGAGATCCTACAGACTGCAGATAGTAATGCAAAAACCAAGAGGTCCCCCACAGGGGTCTGGCTCATCTCCATAAGGCCTGGTCGGCCCCTTCTGCAAATGAGGATCTGACTTTTCCTCTTGGCCCTGGCATGGAGCCTGGGCTGGAGCAGGAATTCCCACGACAGACAAGGAATCACTCCACCCTACCCTGGCTTATTCTTCCCCCAGCAACAAGGGGGAGTAAATTTAAGAAGAAAGCTACCACTTGGGGCAGTAAAAAGGGTCTTTTAGGAAACAGGGAAGATTGTGTTGGGGTGTAAAAGACAGAATCCAGCCTCCCTGCCATCCAAGCCTGCTGTGGCCACTGGATTTTTCCTGCTTGCCTTCCTTGCTCCTAACCGTCAGACTAGTATATTTATTTTCTCCACACAGCCACACGACTTGAATACATTGGGTGGAGATGCCCCCGTTTGCACATTCCTGTCAGAAGTGGCATGAATTTAAGACTGTATGTTGATTGCTACGCTTAGTAAAGAATAACCAAAGAGGTGACATAAGAACTAAAGATGAAATAAGATGAGGACAGGATTATTAGTTGAGCAAACTACTATACTGGCAACTTTTATTAGTTCAATTACAGTTAGGTCAGCCAATCAGATGCTAAACGGTTGGGTGATACCACAGATACAAGAGAGGGATCATGGACAAAGTCAGAAAATGGGGCTTGATGCCAGCACATATAATCTTCCACCTTATATTTAAATATCTTATTTGGTATTATTTTATCCAATCGCCTTGCACAAATTAAGGTAACTTGAAGTCACTGAAATAATAACAGCAGATTCTAGCACAGTGATGGCATTCCCCCAGCCCTGAGCCCATATTCCCCAAGGCATTCCCTAAGTCAACTTGTGAGGTTCACTAGCTTTGATGAGCTATGCAGGCAGAGAGACTCCCTCTTAGTGCTTTAGGATAACCTTTATTTTTGTGTTATTTACTCAGTCTTCTTATTTTTGTTTTCATTTAGTACTTACACACTTACTGATTATATGTCTTTGTTACATGAAATTTCTATGCCTTTAAAAGGTATAAGAAAAATAAGTTTTCTATGCCTTTATTGCACTGTTTTTGCTTGACTAGAAAAGGTTTAAAGCTTTATTCAGTACCATGAAAGTCACTCAAAAGTTGTTTACAGTCTCTCGGATTTCCTGAAGTCTCTGTTTGCTTCCTGGTTATAGCAGACCTTTAAAGAATATGAACACTGCCAATATTCAACTACGACTTGCTTAGAACTGTTCTTGTTTTTGTCAGTTGATATATTCCCTCTTTAGTTTTCCAGATGAACATTTTGCAAGAGTATGTTTCAATTTCCCTGAGATAAAGGAAAAATAAATTTTACAGAATTAGGTGAATTAGCAGAATCCATGCAGTAAAATAAATACACTGTATTTACCCTGGTATTTAGTCTAGTAAATCAGGGGTCTTGGATGCCTACAAGCCTGGTCTAGAATACCCAGAACATAACAAAGACTTTGTGGCTGTTGGGAACAGACAGAAATTACAGTAGTCCGAATGCTTTATAAGAACTGTGGAGAAGAACCTTTGGTATTTTTGGTAACTTGGCAGAGATATTTAGGATCATTTCACATTTGTCTCCATCCGAATTGGTTAAAACAAGGCAGAAGCTCTGAAGTTATCAGAGTGATGTGGTGGCGCAACTAGGCTAGCTTTGTTTCCATGGGAAACAATGTCAATAGTTTCCAGACAGAACAGGCTGGATGACAGAACACTATTTGGTTTTGACACCTTGCCAGCTACAGAGATTAATTCTGAGTGAGTTACATTCCTAAATTATAGCTATGTTTTCACATAATAGTTATTTCAAGTCCCATCACCTAATCTTGTGTGGATCTGCAAATGTCACACAACAGGCTGGTTTGCGGAGTGCACTGGGGCAGGAATACAGGGAGCAAGAGGGGAGGTGAAGGTGGAAGGCTAACATATACCATTATTTCCCTAATTTGGGAGCACAGTCTTGGCAATGAATGTTGAATATTCATAGTGTATTCTCCCAAACATACTCACTCTGACACAGTTCCCTGGATTTGTGGAAATACACTCACCCATTTTTATCCATTGCTTCCTGTTTGTCCTTCTCTCCTCATTCCTGTGCTTGCCATATCCAACTACTTTTCTATCTGGATTGCAGATAGAAAATTATAGATTGGTTTATTTGCTCAGAAATGCATTTTTTCTACCTTACTGATAACAGTATCATAATTCATTCAGTTTCTCTCTTCTAAATGTCAAAACTGCAGCTGTCGGAATCAGAGAGGAACCACCCTTGCTGTCACTGTCCTCCTCCAGGGCTCTACACAGCTGCATTCCTCAACACAAACACAATATAAGAAAACGCAAACAACATTTATTCTAAACGCAGTTTAATATTGCAAAGTATTATACACTTTCACAAACATTCAGTGTACAAACTTCAATTGAGAGGAGGGGAAAACTTAAATACTATTTATTTAATTTTTACTGACCGTCAGTTGGGTAAGTGTTTAACATCACTGAGCTGAACATCTTTTCTTAAATACACATAAATAACTGAAGGAAGGAAGGATAGACGTCACACAGCAATACACAGAACCTACATTATACCCAAAACACACCATTACATTCCACTAGTTAAGCTAAAAAACTAACTGACCCTAAGAACTGGGGAACCAGTCGTCTTCTGTCAACCTGGGAGGAAACATGCTGGGATTTAAATCCAGAAGTGCATGTACATCACTTACACTCCAATAAAACAGGCCTACTTGTGTGCATGTCTATCCATCGGTAGGATCAGGGTAGTGCACGGCCACCCCTGTATTCTCGATGCAGACCACCCAAAGCATGGTCCTTGAGGTTGTGAATCTGAATCTGGTGAATACCTACTTTTTTTTTTTTTTTTTTTTTTTTTTAAAAAAAGGAAAAAAGTGGCTTTTGTCAGAAGGACTTAGTTAAAATAGTATAAAGTGCAATAGCTACATCAGAAAATGGTAGATTGCTGTTACAGTGAAATATTCCCAATCTGTTCTAGAGCAAAGCTCTACATACAAGATGGTGATGTTTATTCACAGAATCTGTTACTAAAAGTACAAAGGTTACAGGTTAGTTCATAAAAATACAGAAGATGCTTCTCAACTTATACACACATTCACTCACTTCTACAATAGCTGAATATGCTACTGCCACCCCTTAAACTAAAAATCACATTTTTGTGAGCAGTCAGACTCTGCACAGCAGAAGAGAGCAGCTGACAGCAGGTTCATTAGAGCCCTTTAAGCAGGAACTTGCTTTCAAGTTAAGCATTAAGTAGGAAGGGTCTGTCATTTACACCAGTAGATATATCAGCAGTTACCAACTTCCTAAACAATATTTAAAATAACTTATTTACCATAACATAACCATTTAGTAAAAAAAAAGTTGACAATAACTACTCTAAGTAGGGCATGTCGGGTGATAGCAACCTTAGTCGGGCTCCAGCCAGCATCCCCATCGGCATAAAGATACAATTATAAGACTTGTAATACCTGAGAAGTATTTGAAACTGAGTTTTCCATAATTAAGAAAAGAGAAATAGAAAGCAAAAAGGGCTTATGTTTCAAAGAGTAACAAATATTAGTGCATGAATTTTTAGAAGTCCCATATAAAAGTTACATAAGTGAGTGTCTAAAAAGCATGTTTCTATCACACAAACCTTCAGCAGTAGTATAAATCTTCATTGCTCCACTGAAGTTAAAAGGTATGGCTGCTTTCTTGATCTGATAGTCACTTAATAAAACGCAAAGATTTCAAGAAGCCAGCAGTCTACTCACCTGCTTTGAACCTCCCCAAAAGACAGCTACATCTCCTACTAACAAGTGTGCTTTAAGCATAACAGCATTCTCTTGTTTTTGAGCATAAATATGAATAAAAAAGTTATCTGAAAGGTTTTATAATGCTTCACAGCTAATTCACCCTGAATTTCTTGTTAAAAATCATTTTCCTAAATATGTTATTGGATAGAGTATATTTTCATGTGATTAAAAACCAAGTACAACGCAAGACTTCCCAGCAGAGAACAAAGCAAATGGTATCTCCTGGTCTAGTGTCCAAATAGGAAAAGTCACTTATTACTAAAACTGCAAATCCAAGCCCTTAACCCACTTACAGTTCTGGCAGCAGGTATATGCCATCAGACGCTGCTTTCACTTAAAACTGCAGCTATCAGCATATGCAGTTGCTAACATTTAAACCACACATCTTCATTTTACATTATTCTGTAAATCAGTCTAGTATAAAGAGCTTGCAAGACCCACAGCCATGCCTGAATCTCAACCTCAAAGTATAACCATAAAACAAACTGGATCTAGATATCCCTCATCCACACAAAACAGGCTGAAAACAAATTGAAAATTCTGCGTCCACTCTTCCTTTGTAATAGTGCAAGGCTGAATGCCACATTTATTACTGTAATCTACACATGAATGGCACACTCCTTATTGTAATCTAAGTCTTCATCTTGGTTTTGTTGTTGTTGTTTCTGGGGGGGATTGTTTGTTTATTTGTTTCTAAATTTACCATCTGAACACTAAATTATTGTTCCTGTGTCTTTCCAAAGTGCTGCTGGGAAATTAACCCTCTCCAGTCGGACATATCACCAGGCACCCGGGAGTTTCTATATCTTTACTACACTGTCAGTCTGTGCTGACCTCGGCTCTTACTGAAGTTAACATACATGCTTCTGTGAGAGCTTCCAAGTCAAATTCAAGCACAATGGTGCCTGCAGAGGTGCACAGGAGCTTCCATAACATCTTTGTCAGAGTAAAATATGTAGCATATAGGTGTTCATAAATCAGGGGAAATACAGAAACATTCAAAATCCTGAATGTTTATTCATATTTATCTGTAGGGTCTGATTTTTCCAGTCACTATTTCTGAATTTACACTGCCTAGCTGCACGGAATCCATTCATCCAGTAACTCACAACCACCTCGCAGAGGTCTCCTGCTGTACTTGGGGAAGCAGCCACAGGTTCCTGCAGCGTTCCCAAGGCTCCTGAGCCTGAGTGATGTGAGTGATGCACAGCTGGCTTCCCTGTGCCGAACCACCACGAGCTGCAGGAACGTGAGCTCAGGGCACACTCTTGTGGCCGTCTGCAGCCTCATCTAAATGAGAGCTGGGAAGGACACACAGGTGGAATACAGGCATCTCTGACCTGTTTCTTGGTAAAAGAAGGCTCCAGAGGTGACCTACTGCAGAAAAGCTTCCTCCTCGACTCTAGTATTTGGAAAGAGCTTTTTAACAAGAGAAATGCTACACTGAAAACAGAGTGCAAAATAGAGTCAGTCAGAGCAGATACAGTTCTACCTCAGTGTTGAAGAACCTCCACCTCCCTATCTCCTCTCCCCTCTTCCCAAAAAGGGGAAAGGACACACTTGCCACCTGTTACTATGACACGTGGGAGTGCTGCATATCTTAGAAGAAGATAAAGTACAACCTTATTCACTTATCATTAACGTGTACTGTCTGTGCTGAGAGGTAAGCTGAAAATCCATGCCACTCCATGGCTGCATTCAGGTGACCTTCACCGGTGACTTCTTGTGTGCGCAGAGGAGGGTGACGTAAGGAACCCCAATGAATGCCCATCTCTCACTGGGCCAGAACTTTATGACAGGGCCCTGCTCAGGGATCTCGGAGGCGGCGTCGAAGTAAGCAAAGCAGACGCAGCCTAGGTAAGCTGCAAGGCAAATCAAGATGTGCCTGAGGAGACAGAAACCCCCCAACGAGAAGAAAAATTCAGTAACATGATTTCAGCAAAGGGATCAAATATATCATCATGCTCTAAAAAAAAAAAAAAATCAAACAATCCTTCATCTGCTTTTCCTGAGTCTCCCATAGGGCCTACTGTCTGTTATCTCCTTTCTGAGTCAGCAAAGAATATAAAGAATACGGCAAAGGATAAAACTGTTTAGTTTATCTTGGTCTAAACTGACTGCAGCTTTTTGGTCTCTATGCACCTGACAGAGTTGCACAGAAAGGCTGAGACACAGCAGTTGGAGAGCACAACTTTCTGGATGGTACCCAGCTCTTCACTGCTGTCCCTTCACCCTCAGCTGTTAATAGCTGTTTAAGCTTTCATAAATTCTCTTTACAGGATTTTTAGTAACCAGTAAGTTTAAGTTGCAATAATGAACTTAGCATCTGATGCATCTGATTAGGCCAAAGAACTTCCCACATCTACCACCTTTGATAGGGTGAGACTTACTCCTGGCTTACCATCTTAGCAGTAAAGCTACCCAGCACTAACCAGAAGTAGCCACTTGAAGACTATGTGCAAAACCCAGAAGGGTATGGTGGTGAAGAACCGTCACATGTGAATCACCCAGAGGAGCTTACACAGAACACTTACCATACACAGTGCAGATAGGGGAAGTTAAACGAGGACCAGATCTCACAAAATGCTTTGTCGCTGATCCAGCAGAAAAGTGCTAGCATCCACCAAAGGCCTGAAAAGAGACCCAGCTTGTACACGCGCAGATTTTCACACCTGAGGAGAAAAACACAAGGAATTTGTTGTAAAAAAACAAACAAACAAAAAATGGATTGTAATGGTGCAGTTGAGCTATGCATATTTTAAGAACAGGATTCAGAATGTCAGGCACACATCTTTAAAATCATCCCATCATAAACATCCTGAAAACGAGAGCTTTACTCACAGTAAATAAGATACTGATTCAAAGCAATGTTCTAGTCAC
Organism: Crypturellus undulatus; assembly: GCA_013389825.1. Classification (NCBI taxonomy): domain Eukaryota; kingdom Metazoa; phylum Chordata; class Aves; order Tinamiformes; family Tinamidae; genus Crypturellus; species Crypturellus undulatus. The sequence goes on along the minus strand of VWPW01015695.1, from coordinate 331,987 downwards.
AAAACGGAGCTTTTACACAGCAGTTTCACTTTGAGCATTGTCTTAAATATCCCTGTGCATGCATTGGATAAACACTCACACAGACCCATACCGAGGGGAAATGCAGAGGAACTAGTAGTTACACATACTGCCTGGTAACAACCAGCCAGTCAGCAAGTGCTCAGAGTTGTTCATATTCCCTCTTGCATTAGATTCTCATTAAATAAAGGTGAGTGAAAGAAAAAAGAACTGGCTGGGATTATTTCTTTTTCATTGTTTGTTTTCTTTATGTTAGCAATGTACAGCATAGCAGCTCAGCAGAACTACTTAGGTAGGAGCTGCTACCCGAAAGACCTAGGCAAGCACACACTGGTAGATGGTGTGGGCTTCTAAATCTTCGACAGAATTCCCCACTGAGCAGTCATCTTCCTCCACAGGAAATCAGACCTGTTTACCAAGGGTTGCTCTACAGAAAGAGCACGACACCGGACACGCTCATACGCAGTGCGGCCTGCAGCAGATCATCACTGAGCACCGCAGCAAATGCCAAGGGACATGCGGCTTATCTGTGCCTGAGGGTCTACAAAGACACACACAGATTTTATGCATCTGTATGATGCTCTGTTCTGCTCCCCGTCTTGGAACTACTCTATAAACCATGCAGCTTTTCTCAAAGGAGTAAAATCACATGAGAAAAGAAAAACAAACAAACAAAAAACTAATATAACCTTCATGTCCCAAAATGCTGTAAAAGTCAATGGTTTGCTGCCTACCTACACTTGCTATTTTGGAGTTAGGTATCCATAAAGCAATGCCAGCCTGCGATATGACTAGTTCTGTGTGGGCAGGGAAGCATGGTTCAGCTTTCCTGCCTACTGCAAGAACAAAAACTAGCATCTGGGATTTTTTCTAAGTTAATGAACTTCCTAGGGACCCAAGCCTTACAGCACTGTAAAACCGAATGACCCAAAAGCAAAACGATCAACACCATGTAACCCACAAGTCCTTCCCTTGTCCAGAGGTCCTCAGCAGAGGCTCATGTATTCCATGCTGATCCACGAAGTCTTAGACTTCACCAGAAAGTTCTTGAGAATATCTCTGTGCCTCTCCCTCTGCTGCAGACCAAGGGCCAGCCTTCCTCTCTGCGCTGCGGACCGCAGCCGCAGCACCTCGGAAGACTTCACTCTGAATCCCCTGACTTCCTGTGCAACTCTTGGAATCACTTGGTCTGGGAGGTGTGCAGACCTTAGCACAGGGACCCACTGAAGGGACACCTAAGCTGATCTTACATAGATCAATATCTACAAAAATATGTGAGCACATCTTTACTACCTGCCCTCCAACAGCATTTATGCTCCCTGATCATCAATCTGTCACTTACTGGATAATGCTGTCTTCTCATAACATAGTACAGCACAGACAGAAAGTTCTTTGGTCTTTCTTTCTTGCACATAAGCATTTATCAGTCTGAAATGTGTCATTCTGGTTTGATACATTCACAGATCATTGACTTTTCCAATACTAGCTGCTAATTATTCCCAGGGACACATGCTGCCTAAAAACCACAGGCTACTCTGCATTTAATATTAACGCAGTAGTAACACCAGCTCTGTCCAAGCAAAACTCTGTCATTAAACCTTTCCTCATGCACGAGACAATCTGTGACCGCTCAGCATCAGTCCATGAAGACATGGGGCAGGGAATGACTTCCTGCCCCTCTGCGGTGGAAAAGCAGTGCTGCAGCCAGTCCCGGAGAGTTACCGATGGAGCCCAGGTCAGCACCCAGGGGAAGTAAAAACATATAAAAACCAATGCTGCCCAGGAGTACCTTTCTGCAGATGTTACAGTATCAGCAGCAGCGATGTACCTGAACCTGGTGCACTGCCAACTGTACAGATTTCCCTGCAAACATGTAACATATTTTTTCACTCTTCAAGTGTTATTTCAGTTGACATTTCAGACAGGCATTTGGGATTAAGAAACTCCTAAGGCTCAGCAGGAGGCACCTTTATAGCTACTGGATTAATGACAGAAAAGCTACCCAATGCATAATCTTGTTGATGGGGGATTTTCTTCAGTGTCCTTCACACAAGTTGGTTTTAGGGCCTGGCATTTCTTTTTTAAACCATCTATAAATAATCTGACATTCAGAATCACCACATCTATCATCATTAATTCAGGGAAGAGCTTCACAGCAAACTGCTTGTTGTAATCTCCTCCACACGAAAAATATGTGAACAGTTGTGTTCCTAAAAAAGACTCATATGACTGCCACAAAAAATAATATTCCATGGAACACAAAAACGAAAATGACTTTTTCTTAAACCTTTAAACTTTAAAAGGCTATCAAGAGCATGAAGAAAAGGGCAAGGATATTTTTAAGTTGTCTGCAAAGTTCCAGAGCAGAGCTACAGGAATTCTTCTTCACACCACTTTTGAAACACACTAGTAGAAATATATCCCCCCAACAGGCACAGTTTTACTAGTAAAGTTATATTGATAAATTGTCTGCATGCAGGTCACACTTCTCCAAATAGCTGTAAATACTATAAGAGAAGGAAAAATCATTAAACATGCAGGGCTTAATTCTCTTCCTTTAATGTGAGAATGACTTCCACTTTTTAAGGGACACAGAGCAGTTTAAAAGAGCAAAAATCAATTCTCAGAAAACTCAGTGGGTGGCTCAAGTGTATGCAACAGGTAAAAAGAGATTGCTATGCGAAGTGCTTGTGCATTCTGACAGAGAAAAAGCTTTGCATATTCAGAATATGAAGCCTTTCTGGATCTATCTGAAAGAAATAACAGACTCATGCAATTGCATCCCACTTAAGATAAGAGGCTTGGCCTCAAACATCCAGCTCCTTTAGTGGACCATGTCAATCAGCATCCGATTAGCTCGAATGCTGGAAGGAGAGGACAGTTAAGGCACGTGGTTCAAAGAGTTTAAGGCTGCAGAAGAAAGCTGAAAACTTATTAAAAGAAAGTTTCCCACCGCAAGATCAGTCAAGAAAATGGTGCAGGTAAGGACAGGTTTGTATTACCAGCAAGTATTACCAGCAAGAATTGCAACTCATTTTATGAACTGCAAGCTAGATGCCACATAGTGTATTGCAGAACAGTACTCAGGGTAGAAACAGTCAAGCACGAAGACGAAAGCAGTGTCTGCTAAGCTGGGTGATACTCCTGTGTTGTCTGTAATCACCTTGAAATGATCAATGCTCTGTATAATGTGAGGGACACATTTCCAACCTGCTATCATAAGCACTGAATCCAGATCTACTCTATCATCACAAAATTGCCTAAGGATCTCAGAAGGCAATCCTGCACTCAGGAAAAACATACTCACCTCTTTAACTCAGCAATGAGCAAAGCTGTGCAGGGAACACCCAAAGTCATCAACGAGATGTTGTTGATAGCAGGCTTGATGAAGGCAAGACAGGTAGTAACTCCAGAAAGCACACCAACAGCAGCTTTAAAACGGCTCCTAAATTTGGGGAAGAAAAAAAAAACGCTTTGAATTCAAATCTTTTATTCAGTAAAAAAAAAAAAAGAAATAAAATAAAATAAAACAAAACAAAACACAAAACAAAACATGACGTTAGTAAGTTAGTAATGTTGCAAAACACAGTGTTAGATCCAAAGACAATGCATATAGGGTGGATGTGGATCCTGCACTGCCTTGCATAGGCATGCAGAGTTTGTCACATACACAAATCCTTGCAGAAGTGCAGACTTCTGAGGTAGCCATGTGCATGCACACACACACACACACAAATCACTGGTTTCAAATCCCAGTGTCCTACCCCAGTCTTCCTCCTGCCACAATAAATCAAGAACACATCCATCTCAGCACGTGGCACTGCACCTCTCCAGTGCAGTGCTGTGTCGTCATTCTTCATGCTTTTAATATTGCTTTGGGGGACTTTGTTTTCTTATCCTTAACACCTTCTTCAGTCATGCTACAGTTCGCATTTGTTTTTGTTAAGCCTTAAAGGTTAGTGAAAACTACAAGGTAAATAAGAACATTTTCTTCTAAACAAATTCATTTTTAAAAGATTAGATTTTGGTATATTTTCAGTATAAATGAAATCATAACTGTAAAGGACTACTTCTGAATTAAATTCATGTTTGGCATCGTTTAGCTTACAGTTAGATAATTTTGTATTTTAAACATCCTGTTTCCGGTCTGTGGCAGGATTGGGGAGGCAACAGAAGAATTTGCAGTCACAGAATGCTCCTTACATGCTTGAGAAAAGCAACCCAATGCAATGGTGTGCTATGGAAATGTACACACAGGGCTGGAATCTGCTCAAGACCTTTATGAAAAGCAGCAAATTAGCGACAGCCATGGCCAGGAATGCACACACTCCCTTAAGCCACCCTTGTGATCCCTTCCTCTTTACTCCTCTGGACTAGAACCAAAAAGACCCCTGGCAGAAGAGGCACAATCAGCATTTCATATGAAGCAGCTACCTGTGCTGGAGCAAAGGAAAAGCTCCTGAGACAGGTAACATGTTAAGTTGCCACAGATTAATTCCTGCTTCTGCCCCTGCTTCCCAACTCAGACTATGTCCTGGTTAAAAAAGTGCCATCCTGCATCAAGAAAGGGAATCATCATGCTGCCCTTGAACTACCAACTCACAACTTTATAAAAAAAGCAACTGCCTAATGCGGGGTCTTCTCTAGTTCCCCACCTGAAGCTGGATTCCCTAGCTCCCCAAATCATCACTCTCCTCTTCCACAGGCTCATTCCACCTGCCTTTTGCATTACAGCTTCTTTTCCTACTGGAAAGCAGGTCTCCAGCACTATGTTATATAAGGAAGAAGGGCTGGATCTCAGGCAAATGTCCTAACAACCTTAAAAAGAAAAAAGTGAATAGATTTGTTGTGGGTTAGGCATCCACAGTCAAATTCTTTCCTCTATGTTTCAGAATCGAATCAAGATCTTAAAATACAACTGCCTTGACACATACTAAGGAAATCTACTGGGGGAGGGTGTATTGTTTATCTCTTCTCAATCTTTTAATGGATCAGCTATATTCTGGGAGGTTTTTATTGACATGTTAAAGGCTAATTTCAATAGGAACAGGATTTTACCTCCTAAGTCTTTCACTTTCTTTTAATACAGAAACATTGGCAACATTTAGAACCTATACAAAGAACTATCACAAGAACAGTGACAGATCACATAAAATTCTCTGAGTTTTTGAGAAATAACAATTACAGAAATTCTTCAAGACACTAAACTGTTCTTTGCTTCAACTAAATATCAGAAAGCCTTATCATCTGCCAAAACACTCTACTGAAATCTCTGCTTGTGAGTTGATAGTGCCCTGTGTTAGCACTGTGTTGCAAAATGCAAAAGTACCAAACTCACTCACTCGGAGAGCCAAGAGGTTACACCGAGTGTGCACGGTAACACGTGATGCATTTTTCTCAGGACAATTTTGAGGAAAGGGCAATCTAGGCACCAGCCCCAGGAACTTCTAATCAGAAACACAACAAAAGGAAGCAAAGGAAAAAGAAGATGATAACAATATGGGAAAGGAAGAGGCAGCAATTTGCAGAGCACTGAACATTCAAGTTGCCATTCAAACCTCTGCACTAGTTCATCTATGAGGCTATATCGTGTGAAAGACCAATGTGAACACACTTGTGCTCACAGGCTATACAGATCCTTGAAATTGGTTCCACTCCTTGCTCTTTTAACCCCTCAGGAAACAGCAACAAAAAGTCTTTTTACAACAACAATTAACTTCTAAACAAACACCTACTTAGCTTTTGAATAAAAAAAAGGCACTTAACCATCGCCCTACATATTGAGATGAATATTCAACTGACTTCCATAGGCCTATTCCTATGTATATTTCAGCCTGTACAAATGCAGGTGGGAAGAAGTGAGGTTTCTATTATCTATTTTTAGCCATGGATTTTATACATTACTCGTTTAATGGTCATTTTAGAATCGATATGAAAAACAGATACTCAAGAGGCAATCTACCTCATTCCAAGACCTGAAGTTACAGGACATACCAGGAACTCTAGAATCAGGATTTCTAAGTCCTGATGGGCCTAAGATACGAGGCAGGAATAGAATGAAGTGAGAAAACATAGTAGCAGGAGCCGTAGGACTAGATGATCACCAACCATCACTACAGGCACACTTGGGTGTTAGCGTCCTATGTTTCAAGAGACAGGGAAGTGTTTTACGCTCCGTGCATTACCTGTCATTTCGAAAAACCCTTGGCAGGTATCTCCGGGGGAACCACATAGCAAGAGCACACATCAGAACCCAAAGGATAGCCAGCTCATCCAGCATTTGGCCCAGGAAACTCAGCGTGGCATGGAAGTAAACGGACCCAATGCCTGGAAAGAGGCAAACAAAAGGCAATATCGAATAGTTAAAACGCAGTACAGCCTGAAACATACTTTAGTGATCTGGACCAAGTAACAGCTAGTGAACACTATTTGGCCTAGAAAAGCTTTAATAAAAAGAAAGAATAGGGGAAAAAAAAGGTAATTCTGACCATTTCAAGAGGGAAATAGAAATTATCAGCAAATCAGACTAATCACAAAACATATTACAAAAGCAAGAGCTAGAGCTAAAGATATATCTTCCACTAGCAAAGTAGATGTATGTGAAAAATCATCCAGTAGTGAAATTAAATGCAAAAAAAAACAAACAAAAAAAAAAAAACAAAAAATAACGCTCAAATGCTTCTTCTGAAATTTCTCCCTCGCACACGCACAGGTAACTCAAAGAAGGGACGCAGCTTGTGATGAGTGGCCAAGATACAATCATGATCATAAGTGGAGAGTGAGATACTTGCCCACAGGATTTCAAACAGCCCTTTAAAAGTTTCCATGATCTCTGGGCACGTGCTTAAGACTCATTTTCCTTCAATGTGGATAAGCATACGGCTCCATCATTAAAAAGGCTCAGAATAATTCAAAATACCATTATCCTCTTCAGCTGCGTCGAGCACTTTCAGCTCGCACTTTGGAAACAGCATTGGAGGAAGGAGGGCCAGCAGCGCTCTCGAGGAAGCCCAGATAAACACAAGAAGTTATGCAAAGGAAGGATGGGAAGGGAACAGAGCCACGGCCAGAGTTCCCAGCAGCCTGAAATGTCTAAGGGCGTCTCCTGCCAGAAAGTACAAGCGTCTCGGCTCCAACAAGCACACGCAGACTCCTCGACAGACGTCAGGGCTGCTTTGTGTGGCAGAAACAACCGAGTCCAAGCAGGAAAAACTGATTTCCTCTCCTTCTCAGTTCATGCATGAGCAGATAAACAGCGACTTACCAACCACAACGAGGAGGGTCCATATTAAGTATATTCCACTGTTGAAGCAGGTTGCGTATTGGCGGAATAAACACATACATATGGGCGGTAAAACAAAAAACAGGATGTTGCTTATCTAGGAAAAACAAAACAAAGTGCATCAAATACAGACAGAAAATGAAACAGAACTTTAAAATTTATAGGTTAAAACAGCCCAAAATGCATTTTTTTCAGGCAGCGAAGCCATAGCTTATCAAATACAGCCCTCAGTTTCTGTCAAAGTTGATCTTTTTTTTACAAAGCATTAGCATGTTTTGTTTAATAACATTAAATTAATCAGAGTGTAAGGACTGGGAACAGCGTAAAATGTGCTTGTCACATTATCTTTCCAATCTGTTCCCAAAGGAACTCTACTGTGAGTCTACAAATACCCAGACAATTGCAATTCAGGAAGTTTGCAGCAGCAAACAGGCTGGGAACAAGGAGTCCTACCATGCGAACTCTCTCCTCAAAGGCTGTCTCGAAAGCCCAACATGAAAAACACTAAAGTTATGGGCATCAGAGAGGGCCCGTCAAGTTTTGCTGAAGTCAAATAGCTACTGTGCTGGCAGGTCTGAAATAGAAGTCAGGTGAAGTCATTACCCTTTACCTTTTTGGGCAGGGCAAAGAAAACCTGAAGTTGGAAACCCTTCTACGTTCTTTTCCTCCTGGTTCTTTGTTACAGAAATGACTGGAGAATTGAAGGACAGTGACTACAAGACTGAAAACTACAGACCTGAAAAGCTATGGGAATATGCAGCATCAGGCAGTTACAAAAGCATGAAAAGGTTGATAATTGACATCATTCTTAACTTTCATTCAATATAGGATGAGTTGAACAAAGACATATTTTCTCTTATTTATCAACAACCCAAAAGCACAGTTCTCTCTTTAAGCTCTGGAATAAATAAATAAATAAATAAATAAATAAATAAATAAAGCTGTATAGGTGATGAGCACCAGCTGTCCCTGTACAGAACATCTGGTTCTTTGGGAACGACCCGGGCCAAGCGCCGTCCCTGCTCTGGTTCAGCCGCAGCGAGTGGGAAGGCTGCCACCACGGCGTCACTGTTGGAGGGGGAAAAGGCGAGTTCCTCCTGCGTGCCTTCCTCATCCTCCTGCTCGCCTTCCTCACGCTCCTGCTCGCCTTCCCCATGCTCCCGATGCCTGGGCAGCCGCTCCAGCAATGCTCTCCGAAACCAGATCTACAGCCACCCTGGGGACAGCAGAGCTCCAGAAGAACAGATCCCCTGTTCTTGGAGACCTACGAGGTTATGCAGCTAATAACAGCAATCTGGTAAGGAAATGGTTCAGGCACGGCAAATAAAGGCATTTACTCATTCAACTACTGCTGCCCACCTCTCTGCACAGACGGAGCCAATCTGAGAACAAAGTTTACCACAATTAAAATGGACCCATCTCAATTAACATTTACAGGACTCATCAAAACACACTCCTAGTAGAGCATTCAAAATGACAGTACTACAGAAGCATTTTGTCAGCACCATCTAGTTCCTGTGTGACACCTTCCCTCACATGAAAGGTATATCCTCATAGACAAGATGTGTTTCCCTCAAAAGTCTTGGCTTTCAAATGCCACTGAAGTAAAATACTTAGAAAGAGCTACTGCCTTGCTCAGTTTAATACTACGAACACCCTGCAAGTGTCTACCAAAAGATCCCTGGTAACAGCACCCAGCCCACACAAAGACTGGCTAACGCAAAGCAGTTCACTGATGCCTTCGGCACTACTTCTTTAAAAAGAGAGAGTAAAATGAATACACTGAGAAGACAGAAACTTGGCAAAATCCTTCTCCCTGCACAAGCTAGATCAGTCATTAGGCAATCAGCAAGGCGAGGTTTGTACTGACAGGGACAACCATCCTGCTCTTCTGACATTTTATCAAAATCAGATCTGTGGCAGTCTGTCCTACCTGTGCTACATCTGTGTATTAACTACCCGATAATTACAGGCATTTGCACCACTGTTGGCCTCTGGTTTCCTGAAAACTGAGGAAGAGAGCAAGGAGAATGGAGGAGATGATAGAGAAAAACAAGGACTCCTGATCAGTTCTGGCCTCCTGCCGGCACTGCCAAGGCTCTCGGCAGGACAGAGGGCAGGAGCCACCGGGCTCTGCGCAGGTGAGAAGCTGCCGTGCTGCTTGGGAAGGGTCTGCCCAGACAGCCGCCTTCCTGCTCCCACCGCGCGCACCTTCTAAGCCAGCGCAAACATGTACCCTCTTTGGCCAGTTACTGGCTCCTACTTGTTCTTTTGTCTATAGGAGGCCCCTCGTGGATCCATATAGTGTCCGAGGGGGCATTCACATTACAGCTTTGGATAACTGGCTTAGTCTGCCGGCTCTGCACACTCCTGCACCACACTGGTCTGTGGAGAGGGCAAGCTCTAAAGACCACAGCCCTGCTGGCTCAAGCTGAGCTTCTTCACAGAATTGTCCTCTGATGTATCCTCCTTTCCTCCACACAGCTAAAGACACAGGAAAACAGTCATTAAATGAGATTTCTAGAAGCTGCGAAGAGTATCATCTGATGAACTCTTGGCACACCAAGTATGTCTTCAGCAACAACAAATGGACTCACTTCTGGAATTCCATACCAAACCAGTAAATCTAGTCTTTGTAGTTCACAAATAAAGATGGTAAGAGGCTGTTAATGTCCCCCAGCAAAGTCACAGTGCTGGGCGCATCGCCTCTCTGAGGAGGCAGCACGAAGAACAGTTATTTCTATGGACTTGCACTAAAGCAAACTTTAAGAGAGATTGATTTGCAGAAGCTCTGTTAAAACAACCTGTATGTTCTGCCTAAGAGGTTCACTGAATCATCTTCTATTCCACCCCTCCACCGCCCACCCCTCAAGATAAAAAGACAAAGGAAAAAACACAAAAACAGTGGCCAGGAGACAGTCATGGACCAGACCCTGCTGTGCTATGCGCTTTTCCAGGCACAGTGAGATGGCTGCTTCTAACCCCAAAACAAGCAGGAGATGCAGTGTGCCAGCAGCAGGAACATTAACAAGTCCTTTTTGGACCTCAGAGTGCTTAAATTTTGTATTTAGCCACAGTGAGGACAGAGAGAGGTATCAAGAGAAAGAAAGACAGACAGAAAGACAGAAAGAAAGCAAGTGCTATAAACAAAGGACTGTAGAAGAAAGACTTTCTACTTCTATGGCTAGAAGTGTCTACACCTCAAAACCAGAGTAGGTAATCATAGTATACAAAAGACGTAGACTAGAAAACCCTTTCTTGGCCTAGGAAGAAGATAACAAATGAGTTATATCCACTTACCATGCCTGCAACAATATGGTATTGTATTAGGGATTAGACAACAAAGGAGAAGCTCTGCCCTGCGGCACTGTTCCTCTGGCACTGAACTCCTGTTCATGTTAATGTCTTATCTGCAAATGCAAGAAGACCTTTGCAATTTAAAACCTAGAGCTTAGTTGTGGTCTGCTCTTCATGGAATGGCCACCAATCGTATTTCTTAACATTGTAAAAGTTGAAGTAATTTCAGTAATAAAATTACTTTCTATTAAGTTTACAAGAAGTTTACTCACATTTACTTCACCTAATCACTTAATTCTCCTTTGCATATATGATGACTGGTATTTTCCACAAGTTATACCAAGTTATATATTTCAAATCAGGTCTTGGGAGCAATTTCTCAAGCAAATTCCTTAATTTCTCTTGGTTTCAACTCAAGGACTCAATCAGATCAGAACTAATCCATGGCTTTTATTCTCTATTACCAGTCTAGGTGCTACAAGAGCCGCATCCTTAGATAAACTGCAATATTGACACTATCCTTTCCAAGTAATGAAGGCACCTACGCTTTGTGCTTCTGAAGATATTTGCATGTACAGTTTTTGAATTCACACAAATAGCCTGTATGGTTTGCTAAGGTACAAATCAAACCCCAATACAGATAACAGCAGTGCAAAAATTAGCAATTAGAGTATAGTTTCATTCAGGATCAGCAAAAGGAAATGATTCCACATTATAATTCTGGAAAATGGGTGAGCATCCCATCAGGAGCAACTCATCCTCTGGTTCATACAATTGTGGACCTTCAGATTTCCAACTACTTAGCTGTATGAAACGAATATGGGACACAGGCCGTGGAGAGAATGCCAAAAGCCAGTTTGGATCACAGCAGCCTAATTTTGCTCACATCTGGCCATAGTCCTACCGAATGTGATGTTTCCCACAGTCCCTGCAAAGATGACGCAATTTTTACTACTCTGTGTGTCTCTCAGACCACATCTGCAGTGTTTGGCGATGAAGGCAGCATTTTTGCACTATCACTTTGCGAAGGAACAGCAAAAATTAACCTCATAGTAATGAGGGACTTCTAAATCTTGATCAGTGAGCATGCCACTCACAAGAATGGAAGATCTGTGTAACAGAAAAGAAGTGGCAAAGATCATATGGACATATTCTCACACTCCTAAGACCATTTGATAGCTGCTTAAAACTTTTATCCCCTTTTTAATAAGGAACAAAAGAGGAGGAATAAGAATTCTCTCAAGAATTCTCTCTTTAAATTGAAATTTGCCAAGAAATACATATTACATGCAAAACTGAATGCAACATGGTAACCTGAAGGGTAATGACTTAGGTATAAAGAGAGAGAAAAAAAAAAGGTTACAGTTTTCAGGTGTTTAAAACCCAAATAAGTCATCCTTTTTTTCTTTTTTTTTCGGAAATACCCCCACACATGTTCTTTCAATATCTGGGGATCTTTGTATGTGCTGTATGTAAGTCTGCTTAAAGGTCCTGCCTAAAAAAAAACTTCAACAAGTTTCAAAACAGACCCAGAATTGCGCTAAGAAGCAATAAAATTTTGACTTCGCTTAGAACACTAATAGAAGAAGGCCAAAACTACCCAAGGGTCCCATGGACACCCAGCTTTTCTGAGACACCCATCAAGCCACTGCAAACGAAACTGTCCTGATTTTCAGGAGCTGGGAGCGCAGGGCACAACCCCTCACAGCGACCTGGCGCTAAACCTCTCCCGTACCTCCCGCTAGAGCACCCTTTCCTTCCTCGCACCTTCAGCGCACCCGTGGCTCATGCACACACACCTGCTGCAAAACCACGGGCCCCAGGGCAGGCTTGTGCTGATCCAGCCGGTACCTCGCTTCCCCACTGGGACACTGCTGCAGCTCGGGCACTTTGCAAGTGTTTTTATGCCACAGCTGACCTGCTCGGCGCAGACTGCGCGATGTCCCCCTGCCTGTGTAGCTAGCGCCCAAACACACTGGCTCTAACCAAGGAACTTCTTGGTTATCCCAAGCTTTCCCTCCGGTTGCTTTTGGTTCTCATGCTGTAAGAACAGTTGAGTTCACAGGGACAACGAAAGCGGACAGTTTCCCCCCTTCATCCCTGAGGCCCTCCCACAGCACAGACCTGCTAATGCTGAGAGGATTTTGGAGTGAACTGCAAGGAAAACAAACAAACAAACAAACAAGAGGGAGTAATATGTACAGCGCGCAGCGCTGTTGCTTCTTCTAAGCGTGCAGCACGCAGAAGAAAGTCCCTGACAAGACTCCAGCGGAGAGAGCAGCCAGACACCCTTCCTTCAGCTGAGCGCAGCCCCGTTGTTTTTAAGCTAGGTAAAAGCACCGGATTAAAGAAACCAGCGGAGGAAGGACTCGGCGAAGGATGGAATTTCGGGGGAGAAAACCAAGCGAAGCGCACGCCGCGCAGCAGCAAAGCGACGCCGCGCAGCACACACAAACCCGGAGCAGCAGCAGCAGCCTCGGCCCCGCGGCGTCGCCCCGCGCGGAGCCACGGAGCGGCGGGAGCCGCACGCGGGGAGAG
>VWPW01015695.1:297309-317458 GCA_013389825.1 Crypturellus undulatus | reverse complement strand
TGCCGCGCGATGGGCGCGGGGGGCGGCAGCAGCTGGCGCGGCGGCACCGATGGACGCGGATGGCGGCGGCGGCCGCGGCGCGACATGGCGGCGGCACTGAGCCGCATTCCTTCCTTGCAGCTCAACATCTCGTTCCCGGCCACGGGCTGCCAGAAGCTCATCGAGGTGGACGATGAGCGCAAGCTGCGCACCTTCTACGAGAAGCGCATGGCCACCGAGGTGGCGGCCGACTCGCTGGGCGAGGAGTGGAAGGTGAGGGCCGCGCGGGGCCGGCGCAGCGCGGCCGTCGGGCCTCCCCCGCGGCTCGCGCCGTCCCGCGGCGTCTGCGTGTTTTTATTCTGCGCGTTCGTGCTGCTATTCACAGTACGTCGCTGCTCTTGCTTAGGTTGTGGTCAGGTTGTTGTAGGCCTGCAAGACAAAATCCAAGTCTGTACCATAGCGTGATTTGGGGTCTTTGATCGATCGTAATTTCCTCCGTTGTGGTTCAGTTGCAGACAGCGTATGGAAGATAAACCCCATGCTAAATCTCATGGAGGGATTTACAGGTTTGGAGCCTTGATATGGGTGATCTGGAAAATCTTGGGCAAAGGGGTGCTCTGGTGCCCTGGGTGTTGCTGCTGGAGCAGAGGGGGTAGGACTAGGTGATCTGTAGAGGTCCCTTCCAACCTCAACTCGCCACAAAAGGGAGAATGGAGTGTTTATTTTTATGGACAAAACCTAGATCCTGGCTCGCAGGAACCAGCGTTGAGCCAGATCCCCCAGCTGAGGGGACAGATGGCTGTTCTTATGCCTCCACTAGCAGCAGTTTTTCCCGAGTCACTGTGTCATGTTCCCGTGGCTGCTCTGCAGAGTAGCAGAGGTGCAGGAGTGACCGCGCGTGCATCTGTGCCTCCGCAGGGCTACGTAGTGCGGATCAGCGGCGGCAACGACAAGCAGGGCTTCCCCATGAAGCAGGGCGTCCTCACGCATGGCCGTGTCCGCCTGCTGCTTAGCAAAGGCCACTCCTGCTACCGCCCGCGCAGGACCGGTGAGCGGAAGCGCAAGTCCGTGCGCGGCTGCATCGTCGATGCCAACCTCAGCGTTCTCAACTTGGTCATTGTGAAGAAAGGTGAGAGGGGGGACATGGTCGGCATGGTGCGTGTGGCTGCCTCCCGCAGGAACTTTACCTGCGTGTGGAGAGGGCGTGGGATGCCAGCGTCACCACTGAGCCAGAGCCTGAGTGGGATGCTGCCCTGAAGGCCCTACTTAGTTTTCACTTCTGGAAGTGCTGCTTCCAAAGTGAACTGCTTTTATAAGTAACAACACATGATTGTGTTAAATTGGAAAAGTGTAGCTGGCTATGGCAGTCCTGGCAGGTCTGTGCCAAAGATTCCCTGGTATTCTAGTGATGTTTTTATGTATTCCAGCATTAAAATTGATCCGCTCCAATCCAAAAAAAAAAAAAAAAAAGATGTTTTAGATGTAGTCTTAACATATCACAATTTCTCTCGAAGGTGAGAAGGATATTCCTGGACTGACAGACACAACTGTGCCTCGTCGCCTTGGTCCCAAAAGGGCCAGCAGAATCCGAAAGCTCTTCAATCTTTCTAAGGAAGATGATGTTCGACAGTATGTTGTGAGGAAACCTCTGAACAAAGAGGGTAAGAACCCATATTTTACTGCTCATGTTTCTGTGCAACTGAATGGGGATGGCCAGTCTACTGCAGAGAATGAACTATGCTGTCTGTTAATTAATCTGCTGCTGCAGCTAACTGTCCCAAGAGTTTAAACTGTGTCAGCCTACTTTGTGAATAAGAAGTGAACACTTCTCTGTTTTTCCTGCATTTCTCTCTACTTTCTCTTTTCCCGTCTCCTAGGGAAAATGCATCTTTTTCTAAGAAAAAAAATGGGTGGAATCTCTGTTATATTTTTTGATGCTCCATAGAGTAGCCTTAAAACACTTTTTTAAGTAGAATTAGGTTGAAGAAGAGTGTTTGAGTATTTTTGAAACATCAGTGTTTGTGTGATGGTGGTAGGGAACCAAAATACGGGTTGATGCAGCTGAGACTTCTTTTTTCTCTGTTGTGGCAGTCTGTCTCTGAGACTTCTTGAGAAGTCACTTTTTTTGTTCTCTGCAGCCTCTTCTTGTAGTCTGAGATTCATTTGGTGTTCTGTGTTAGCACACGATACAGTAAGGGTGAGGAGTGTTTTAAGAGAAATAATATAATAGTGGTTGGACACTATGGAGAGTTCTGGGATAAAACTGCTTGTTGACAAGCAGCTTTGGGGTCCTGGGAGCTATGCTGTCTGCTATAGAATAGAGTCCTGGCAGACAGCTTTGTTCTGACTACTCAGTCATACAGGGTAAACAGTGAAATCTTACAGGTGCATGTATTATTGATGTAAGAAACTTTTAAAGCTGAAAGTAAACAGTCTGTTCTGAAAGCAAGAGGGTGGCTTTCCATTTTCACCTGCGTCAGGTCTAGGGGAAATGTTGAAGGAGGTTATCTGGGAAGGAAGGAATTCCTCACAAAGCTGCCTGCAGGTGGAGAGCGTTGCCTCATAGCAGTGTCAACAGAGTTTGTTTTTAAATGCTTAGTATACTAAGTTAAAACACACAGTTCAGCATCTTGACCTATTTCACAAGAATAAATTACTGTTGAATTTAACGGCAACAAAACAAACTTCTTGTGAAATAGGTCAAGATGCTGAACTGTGTGTTTTAACTTACTATACTAAGCATTTAAAATGATATTGCTGTTTAGAGCAAGTGGTGCTTGGTGTTTGCAAGTTGGATGGGGGTGCTCAGGGCTGTTTTGGAAGAAAACTGTTGCTTTTACTGATCAGAAGTTCTCTTCAGGCAAGAAACCTAGGACCAAGGCTCCTAAGATCCAGCGTCTAGTGACTCCTCGAGTTCTGCAGCATAAGCGCAGACGCATTGCTCTGAAGAAGCAGCGCACCCAGAAGAACAAGGAGGAGGCAGCGGAATATGCGAAGCTCTTGGCCAAGAGAATGAAGGTGGGTGTTCACCCTGCTGGGCTATATGGAGTCTGTAGGATCAAGGGATTTGGTGATCATGACTGTACATGCACTGCGCAGCTACATTGTCTGCCATGAGGAATGCCAGAATGCAAGTATAAGCGCCCTCAGTCAAAAGCATTTTCCTAAGAATTACCCTCTCCTGCCAGTCAGGGGCCAGGCTAACTGCTCTTCCATTTCTCTGAGGGCGGAGCTTGAACACAGTGGTACTCAGGCTTGCAGTGGCAGTTCTGCCTTCACGGTCCTCTGGTGTGGTGCTGGCCCAGGCATTTGCGTGACTGTGGGGAAGCAGGTTCTAGCAGTTGGCCTGCGTGGAAAGTGACTTGGTAAAGAGCTGTCAGAGTTTGTGAGCTTGAACACGGAAGGGCAGTGGCTGCTTGCACAGCAGTGCTAAAATTTTCATCGGTGCTTTAAAATTTCCTGACTTTCAGATGGGCAGTGCTCAAAAGCACATAGACTTCGTTCTGAACTCTGCAGGAGTACATTTTTACTTTAGGCTGTGTTGTCCTTTAGTACTGTGTTAAGATGCATGGGCTTGTAACGGGGTGAATACTTGCAGAATTCTTACCACCTGGGAGGAAAAAGATACCGGGTTTTGCTTTAGTTAACATAGTAAGCCATTTTTGCAGTTTCCTTCAAGTTGCATTTATGCAAAATGTTTTCAGATCTCTTACAGAAATATTTGATTGAGTGCAATGTCTCATTACTTGTTTTATGCTTTTTTCCCCCTGTCTAGGAGGCCAAGGAAAAACGCCAGGAGCAGATTGCCAAGAGGCGCCGACTTTCTTCGTTGAGAGCTTCTACATCTAAATCTGAGTCAAGTCAGAAGTAAAGATGTATGTGATAATGAAAATAAACCCCTTTTGTGGCTAACTTTCACCATGAGACTTTACAGTCCGTCTTGTTACGGGTCATTTCTTAAAAAAATCATTCTTCTGGACAAACTGCATTATACAGACTACATTAGGACATGGTTTTGATGAAGTTGTTTTTTGGCAGTATGTAATCCATGTTCATGCATTTGGTGAAAATAGGAAGATTATAATAGCCTTGAGTATAAGATAGCAAAAACCTGTAACCTTCATCTGATTTGGGGAAGAATTGAGTGTATTTTGGCACTCCTCTCCTGAAAAATGGAACTAAAGACTGACTAGGAATAAGCTACCTATTACAAGATTTGGCATTGGCATTTTACTTAAAACCTTGTGGCCTTTATGTATTCTTAGACTGTACTATGAGCAGATTGAGTACTTGATACAGTTGATGAGATTGCAACAGTGATGTGAGGCTGCCTGTCAGGTGTTCGATGTGGAGTGGCTTGTGCTGAACAGGTTGTCTTTATTGTACCTTTGGTCAGCATCCATCTCAGTTCTCACTCAGATTTTTTTATTTTCAGTAAAATGCCTCAGCACATTAAGTTCTTATCACCGCTGGAAAAGTCATGAGTGCATAAACACTTTACTGTCGTGTGGGCATGGCAAACCTACTTAAGCCAAGATCTCACTTGACTTGCATGACACAAGTTTTGTGTGGAATGTGGAATCCAGCGTCCTACAGACTACAAGTTGCAGAACAAGAGACTGGCTCACAATAGGTTACAGGCCTAGAAAGGTTAACTAATCCTGAATTTGTAATTTGGATTAAATGATACTGATGTGAGGAATTTCTTGCTTCATGTATTCTTGCTGCAGCTGTCCTAAGAGCAAGAGAATTATTTTAAAATAAAAAAGTTGCTCCAAACTGTGATTTAAATTGCTTCATAGTTTGCAGCTGGGAGCCCTACTAAAAGACAAAATGGCTGGAGCTTCAGTGTGAGCAACAAGTTTTGCTGTTTGGCTGTAAACTCCTCTCTTTCCAGTACAAAGTCTCTGCAACTGTAATAGCCTGCACCTGATGAGCATTGAATCATGATAGTCACAGAACTTAAGGGAGGGTAAAAAGCCAGAGGCAAAAATGCAGGAGAGGCCTGCACAGAATTTGAGCTCCATCCTTTTGAGCTCCTCTCCAGTAACCAGGTGAAGCAGCACTGGTGCCTTCCTGTGCTCTGGCAGCCGCCCATCCTCCCAGCACTGCTAGGAGTGGCAGGTACCTGGGGGGCTTGTCTAGCTACAGCAGGTTGCTCAGGCCTCTATCCAGCAAAGAGGTGCGCATCTCCAAGCACCTATTTCAGTTTGTGCCCTTAACCTCTTCTGCTGTTGTTGAGGAAAGCTTGGCTCTGACTATCACAGAATTGCAGGATGGTTGAGGTTGGAAGGGACCTCTAGAGATCTAGTCCAATGCCCCTGCACAAGCAGGGACACCTAGAGCATATACATCCTATAATTCTCCTGAGTCCTCTCTTCTGTTACCTTTGTGACTTTGCTGGACTCATGTTTATAAATCCCTGTCCTCCTTGCGCAGGAGATCCTGGCTGGCTGTGTGTGGCCTCATGCTCACATAGTAAGGGAAAGGATCAGCTCCTTCCCTGGCTGGCAATGCTCTTCCCAAAGTGCTCTGGGAGTGTGCACTCCAAGGGCACAGGGGGGTAGCTCATGGTCACCTTGTTCACCAGAACCCCACTGTGTCCCTCTGCTTCTCCCAGGCAATTGCCCACAGGCCTGTGCTGGTGCAGGGGACCATGTGCCCCAGCTGTAAGGCTGGCTTTTTGCCCTCCTCAGACTTCTCATTCCTGCGCGGCCCCTGCTCCAGCTTCGCACACGTGAGGACGAAAGTCATTTGGTCCTCAGAAAGGGGGAGAACCAGCACTGCCAAGTTGCTGGCAGTAGCTTGCAACTCAAAGAAACAGAATTTTAAACTAGATCCTTTGGCTATTGCAGCCCCTCAAGTTTGCCAGCTGAGGCACAAAAAGGAAATGCACTGTTAGTGCTTGCACCTTCCTCACGTTCATGTTTCTTAAGGAACTCTTAAGGACAACCTTTGATCCGTGCCTCCTTACTGCTACACCACCACTGTATCTCAGAGCAGTTCCTCTTAAACCTTCCTTTAAAACACAAACCAAAACAGAACTCAGCACATGCTCTGATGAGTACAGCTCCCAAACCTGTTCCCAGCTGCCCACCTAGCAACACTTCTCCACATCAGAGAGCAACAAGTTGACCACACTGAAGAACAGGGCCATCGCACTCAAGTTCAGCCTCCCTGAGGGTGGCTGTCAGTTTTCCTCATCTTGACAAACCTACTGCTTCCCTAGGGCACCTCAGGCCGTGCTCCCTCCCTGACCACATCTCCCCCGGCAGGACCCATCTTCTCTGCCCCAACACCACCCTCACCCTTTCCCACCACTCCCAGCTTCACTGAGGTGCTATGCGCAATTCTCACCAGCCAGTCGAAGAATCTGCCCTTTGTCTAATTAGAGGGAATTAGAGGCACTTTAAGATTAAATTCAGTCAAGGAGACAATTATCAAGGGCAAAAATGAAGCTGAAAATGGAAGCTTCACATGGGATTTGTATGTATTTTATTTTGGGAAATACATTAAAAATTGTACTCTAAGATGCCTATACAAAACTCAGAATACACGAGAGTGCCCTTTCAACTCAAAGAAACATTTGTCAAATGTACAAAAACATTATATAGCGATATTTGTTAATCAAAGCACAATAAATGGGTGCCATCTTGCAACAGTTCAAACAATCTCTAAAACAGTGCAAATTTTATTGCATTAATAAAAAAAAATTCCCCAGCTCACTTACTAAATTCTTAATTTATTCACACTACATCCTTTATCCCCATTAAAATACAGTTGTATCCCCATTAAGAGAGTTGTATCCCCATTGAAATACAGTTGTATCCCCATTAAGAGTTGTATCCCCATTAAAATACAGTTTATCTTAAGATCCTTAAAGGAGCTTAATATATTTCTAAAAACAGCAAACAATCCCTTTTATTTGCACCACTGATTGATGCAGACTGAAAGACACAAAAAAGTTGGTTACTCTTCTCATATGCATCACAATAAACAGCACAGGAGAGAAAAAAAAAAAAAAAAAACAGAAAAAAAGAACAAGAGTTCAATTTAAGTGCTAAAACTGAGCTGTTAAGAGTATAAGGATGTTATTTTCTTTTGTAAAAATGTCCGTGAGAAAAAGCTGATATATGTAAGGCACCTTAAAGTTTTGATTAGTCAAATGAATAAAGGTTAAAAATACCCATCTTCTGTTTTTAAAAATTATAGTTAATACAGTGACCTCTTTACCATTTATTAAAATAAAGAAATCTGCATTGATGCAATTGTTAAGAGTTTTAAAGAGAAATTAATGGGTAGATTCTTCAGTGAATTCATTCTTAACACACTGTTTTTATATGGTCTAATTAATACACTTTGAAATATTCCTCTGTGTTGCAGTTAATCAAAGGAAGCAATATACTCATGGAAAAGTATAAGAAAGGTATATTCTTTTAGCTGAGGCAGTTCAGAAACCATTATTTCAGTTGCCATGAAATATAACTACTCTTTTACAACTGCAATGTAACTTCTTTTTCCATGCTTAAACAACTTGAAAATTCATTTAGAACAAGATTAAGTTATTTGCAAAGTAAATGAATTTAGTTTTAAACACATTTACTAAATAACACTTTACCACTAAGATTTAATTCTCTAAATTTGAGTTACACAATATGCAGACAGGATATGTCTCTAAGTAACACACAGATATTACTAGAACATGAAAAGCCAGTATATATTATTGTGCCAATACTGCAATTCTCTTACACATTCTTTCCAAACAGGATTTTGAAGTCGATTCCATATTCACTTATAGTTATTACATCTTGGTAACGTGCTGCAATTTTAGTACACGTGAATAAGAAGCTGGACACTTAAGATCCCAATTTTAAACTTTTAAGATCACATTTCTTGTTTTAGTTCTCAAAACAAAACCACATGCACACACACACACACAAACATATATATATATATATATGTATTTCCATAAGCTACCAAAGCCATTAACATGATTTGATGCTAGATGCAAAGCATGTCCTCTCAGCATTTCTGACTGCCATTTAACATTGTTAGGGCAACAGTTCAAAGACATTCTGTGTATTTGTTATTCCAACATGTATTTTCTAACATACTAGACTTTGATACTCCATAAATGTTTTGCCTACACTCACGCAACCGGTCTGGTTTGCATCCTCACTTTGTGCAACCAACTGCAGGTTTTCATTATCTGCAACCATTTTCCTAAACTTTACACATGAGGCTTTTATGATACATAACAGAACTACCTACTTAGTAATGGCAAGGGAGTTACATGCCAGCAAGAAAATTTGGAGGCAAGAGGTTGTTACTAAATAAGCAAAATACTTATTTTTCTGCATCCACTGAGAACTAACGCTAAGCTCGTTCACATCAGCTCCCCAACACTCCTGTCCAGCTCATTCACACACCAGACACTTAGAATCCTAGGTGTGAAACAGAACAGAAGCATTTGGACTAGAAACCAAGTCATTCCAAAGGAGTCCACTGATTATGTTTTTAATAGAATAATAAACACAGTGCAAGAGTTCACAAGAGTTCTGAAGATTTTCCCTATTCATTTTTGGGCATATTTTCAAGGATGAATTACTGAGCTATGCTAACCTTTGTTCGAAACAAACAAAACCTGCATACTCTTTTCTTTGCCACGCTCAGAATCCTTTGCTCACTCAAATAATGAAAGGCTAAAAGTCTTAAAATATCCAGGTGTAGGAATACATACAGGTAGTCTCTGCCTGGTTGCAGCAGACAGAAAAGTCACAGGAGGAACACGAGGTGCATTTGAAAGCAGACACAGCAACATGGAAGTGAACTATGACAACTCTTAATTCTTTTTTTTTCCCCTCTTTTTTTTTAAAGGATCTTCTCAAATGAGACCATTAATAAAGAAAGCAGTATCACTGGTCTGATTTTGATTAAAATCATGATTTCATTCAAGAACCAGATGGATAATCTGCAGTTAAAACTAGGCATTAAAATACAAGCTTTGACTTGTGTAGCTACAGCTCTATTAAAAGTTAATTACAGTAGGCACAGTCATAACTTGAAATAAATGCATCCAGGACTTTCACCACCCTGAAACCCAGACGCACACAACAGAAATAGAGGCTAGTTTGTAGTGTGCAGAACAGCCCATGTGCTGCAGGAGCACGTTCATTCTTCTGGAAGAATGACTGGGAATCACGCAAGTACCATTTTGCCTCAATCTGGAGGCCTTTTTGCTTTAGTGTATATGCACAAGGAAAGTCTAACGAACACTTAGTACTATACACTGTCGTAGAGCCTACCTTGGCTATTTCTATAGGACTACTGCCTCATTATCCTAGATTTTCAGCAACAATGAGAAAGTTGCATTTCTAAGGTGCACAAGGAATTTGGATGTCACTTGGTTATCTAAGACACTTTCTTTGTAGACAGATTTTCTTTGTAATTTAATGAGATGGGAGAATTCAAGGGTACCTAAGACTTAATTATATGCAAGTCGTGTCAAATGTATGGTTTGGCTGTTTAACATTAGACAAAATATGTACCATTGTGTCATTAAGGTCGGTACAGAAAAAAAAAAGCCATTTTTATTTGTAGAAGTAATCATTGTTTGCAGTAACGCTTCAGAGAGATGTTTAGTTTGAAAGCACAAAATTGTTTACACAAATTACATAATAACAGAAAAGAAGAAAATAAGAAAAATCAGGCAATACAGATGCATATTAAAGCAAAACAGTTCTACTCTTCCACTGTGATGCAAGGTGATGTCAGATATTGGCAAAGAACCATGCGTAAGCATCAGACAATAAAGGGCAAAAAAAAAAAAAAAGAAAAAAAAAAGTCATTGGGCACTTCTTTGCTTTTCGTTATTGAGAATACATTGTATTTTCAACAGGTGAAGCTGAAGAGCCTGCCCAGGCTTTATCTGCTAATTGGTTTAAGAATAGCACTTGTAGACAAAATGAAGTAAGTCAGCCTATAATACAAAAAATATTTGGAGAAAAACACCATATTTTTTTAAATAGAAAAACAGATTTTATGAAAAGGAAGCTTGGTTTTGATTTTTCAGCTGGTAGATATTTCAGACCAACAGTGAGAATCCTTAAGTTTAAGAAAGTAGTATGAAGTGATTATATTTGTACTCAAGCTGGATTACAGTTTCAGCTGTGCTCCTCTACTAAGCTGCAAATATTTATCTTTTCTGTTCTCTCCACAAATAACTCCATCAGAAAACTATCAGTTAAATTTCAGTAAGAGGAGGAATAAATCTTACCATATTGGTCTAATAGCAGAATAATGTCCAAGCTCTTCTCGCCAAAGATTTAACTATTTTTGTCAGTTGGGAATGTAAGGGGAAGAAATGTCTTAGCACTAGAATGAAACTGAAGATGAAACTATCTTTTAAGGTCATTCATTCAAGCACTTCAGTTTTGTGTGGACACACACCTTGAAGACAGCATTTATAAGTATACTTCTAATTGAAATATTGAGTTTGGACTGCAAGTGCAAAATAACCCTCAGGCTATGTGAGATAACAAAGGAGTGCTAAAAAAAAAGAAAAGAAAAGAAAAGAAAAAAAAAAAAAAGAAGGAAGAAGAAGAAGAAAGAAAAGAAAAAAGGTCAATGAAAGGACAGAATAATGTCTAATTAGCATCCAATTCCGAGTGTTTAGTGTAAAAGTCTACCATTGTTCTGGAGAAAACATTGGTATATTCACAGGATCTTTCCCCCCTTTTTTTTTAGATCAGTCAAAGATCATTTAAAATATTGACTGGAACAAGGATCAGTAGCTGTGTAGCAGTTTTAGGTAGTGTAATCTGACAAAGACAGTTACATTCCAACTTCTAAACCAAAGACTCATACATTTACATTCATAAATACATACTGCATACAAATGCAAGATATCTCTCTTTAGATAAAGGACATTCTAAAGAAGTACTGAAAGGTCTTATTTTGTATCAGAAAAGGACTTTCACTAAAACAGACAAATATTGGTGGAAAAGTCACCAACTATATGCTTCTATTTAATCACACTGTTCTGAACAATCTGATATTGCGAGGTGGAGGGGAGACATTTGGGGAATAAGAGAGAAGAAATATATACAAGGAAAATGCAGATACATCACTGAAATAATCTCATCCTATTAATATATAATTCATTATAGTATACATTAACATTTTAAAGTACTTTACACTGTTTCTCATGAGATGATAGACAAAGCGTGTTGTAGTTGCGTGAAATCACTGATAAACTGCTCAATTATCACCCTTTTTGGCGTTCAGAAAATGTATGCATCACCACCACACTCCTGTTTTTTTTTCCACCTCTGTTTTTATCTTGCCAAAGTTCAAAAGCTTCTTTTCTCCTTTTTATATTAAAGGTGCTCCAAAGCATTTCCTACAACACTCAACTCTGCTGCTTGGTGGAGCATCTATTTTCTGCATCTTGTCAAGGACATCCTTAGGTAGAGCTTTAAATGCAATTCTGTATTCACTATCAAAGACCTCTGAAACAGAAAGAACATAGTTGAAGTCATTCAAGAAACACTGAACATATAGTCCTGTCTAGACATTTTTTTTATATAATATTATAATAAAGGTATATTTTAGCTTAAATTGAACTTTTTGGTTGTTTTTTGTTTTGCTTCCCAAAGAATATCCTCACAAGAAACGTGAAAAGCATTTCTAGGCTGCAGCATCAGAAAATGTAAGTAGCAGCATAGCCACTTTTATCACAACACAGCCTGATGGCTCCCACCATGTTTCTCCTGTCACATTCTTTCAGCAATTCCCTGGCTAGCAGTATCAGCCAAATAAAAGTCACAGTTAAGGGGTCACCAAGAAAGGATGGATATAAAATTCACATTCAGGTGACAAAACAACACAAGGGTCATCTGAGATATGTGCATCTGGGAAAGATGGACAAGATCAGAAGCAAGTTTTCTGATATGAAGTATGAAAAGTTAAGCTAATAAACCTATTAGTAGTTTCAATTAAAGTGTCAAAATTCGTAGTCATATCCGAATTAGATTTTCATAAGAGCAACACCTACTCCAACAGTGACAGCACTTGTACGCACTACCAAAATGCACCAATTAACTTGCATTTAAAAAAAAAAAGTCAAAAAGATATTATTTATTACACTGCATACAAAGAATTCATGTATTTCATGCAGAAGTAGTATTTTTACTTACCAATGTCAATATTCTCTCTTCCAAGAGATACCAGAGACAGGAAAAGGATTTCTCTATAAAAACTCCTAGGAAATATTTTGAAAGGTGAATAAATGAAAGTACAAACCACTCTAAATTTAGAAACTCACTGTTAAAAGACAGTATTATCTTCCCTGTTCATCCTGCTTGTGAAGAAGATGATTGATCTACACAATTACCAGCTTATGCAAAACACGCAGACGTGAGAAAACCGTAACTCAGATCACAATAAAATCATAAGTCACTGCAGTTATGCAGTAAATGCAGCAGTTATATCATCTGGTCTCCCTATTGAAAAATGTCATAAAATTTTCAGAATGAGAAATACAAATTTAAGCCCCACTTATTTATTAAATTTTCTTCCTTGAAGGTGAAGACAAGCAGCATGGAGAAATTATGCATTGTTTTCATTTTCAGAAAGCCAAGATTTAACTTAGAAATTGATATAATGTAACAATTCAATATTACTCTTTTCTTGTGGAGCTGAGAAAATTTCTTCTTTGGGCAGATTTATTTGTGTTTAACAACAACAAACTACAGCACCAAAGATTAACCTAGCATGATAGACTCTTGAACGTATGTGTGGCAATTTACAGCAAGGTGCATTGGTGTGACGGCAGTGCATCAAGCCCTCTGAATTGTAGTAAAGATCACAAAAGATGCACAGATTTTTCACACACTTCCCTTTGTTGACTACACTACATCAACTTTTCCTAGACAGTATTCCTGGTTGGTAAAAATTTTGGTAGTTTGGAGAAGCCTTCAAAATGCTGTACATTTGTTTTTAGTAATTTGTTAAATCTGCAGCCAAAATCTCCATAATCAGTTAGTGCATTTATACTAACTCACTTGATTTGATAAAGTAGATTTGTGTCTACTCAACCCTGTTAGTATTTGCATACCCATTGTTGTGTTAACAGATTTCTAACTGAATACTCCTTACAGATACTTATGAAGTACATACCAGCTGATCTTGTTTACTTTGGGTGGAAACAAAACAAGAAGAGATGGTCCTTTACCTCTGTCGTTTGACACCTGGTTTAACTTTCTGTAGAAGGAAGTTGATTGGTTTAGAAACATCATTGTGTTGAATACTCAGTTTGATATTCTCTAACAAGGTGTTCGTTGCCTGCTCATCTTCTGCTATTATGGAGGATCTCTTCTCAGCAGAATCTGGGAAACGCAAGAATTTTTTTCATATCAGTAATAGAAGATAAAATATATACAGCATCTCTCTTTATTTTACAGAAGTTTGTTGGAGTGGAATGGCTTTGTCCATGTATAGTCTTCTCTTCACAGCACAAGTGACAGACTGCATCATTACCCATGTGCTATACCTGTTTTTCTCACAGTAGTGTTAAGCAAATACCTTATTTTTTTACAGAACAACAACATAAAAAAAAGAGAAGTTCTGCTCCTTTATTTACATTCACTATATATATTTATGCATTTTCATTCCTATCTGGATGTTTTTTTAGGATGCTTTCTAGAGAGTATGTCACAATCAGTAATCTTGTGAAATCAAGAGGAATACTGAATCTTACTCTGTGCTCTGACTGGAGTTTTCTGATCAATATGCTGATGTTTAGGATCTTTAAGACAAATTCTTTCTTCTTCCTTAAGATCAGAATTGACATGCTATATAATCCTTAGGATAGTTTTTAACATTAAAATAAAAACCAAGAAGTTTGGGACAACGAAGTTATGTTCAGTAATAATATGTAATAAAATCCCAGGGATTGCAGAAACAGTGTCTTTACACAATGCCTTTTTTTTTCTTTCTTTCTAAAGGAAGTAACAGAAGACAAAGGTTGTCTTTAATCTTACTCTTATGATAGGCAGGCAGACTGACATACTTTCTCATACTTTCTCATTTATAAAAATGCAAGATACTCTTTTCCATATAGTCTTCTTTCTCATAGTTGTATAAATGTAATAGGATAATGTAGTGAAAAGCTTGAATCAGGTGAAACTTATCTAACACTGCAACTAAACCATATGCTCCCCGCTCCTCTTATGAGACATACAAAGAACAGAATACACACCTTTTCACACAGAGTAGAAAGATACTTTCACAGATAATTTGATATTTACACTATGTTGAGGACCTTGGGAATGGTAGATACTTCACATAACAAAAGGGTTTTCTGGCTTGATGGGACCTGTGAATTTCAGATATTACAAAGCAACAATTTCTTTCTATAGTATCTTCCATCTCCTTTCCATAACACTTATTTTACTTACTGAAATTTCTCCAAGATATATACAGGGGCTCTCCAGGCTCTTGGTGAAGGTTAATATTATCCCATAGAAGCTGGATGTATACTAGCTTGCTATCTTGAGCAAGAGATGTCAAAGGAAGCTAGAATCATAGGCAAAAGAAAAAATGTTCAAGAAAATTCACTACCTGCTTGTTTATCCACTTAAAAGGCTACTCTTTTAATGGTTTTGCAACAACAACAGAGTATTTTATTAATCCTCCTGAAGAGCTAACTATACACAACCCAAATAAAGTTCCTGAAAGTGGTCAGTGTGAAATATTTAAAAAACAGTGGAAGAAGAGAGAGTACATCAAGAAGTAGTGTAGTCTCATCTTTACTGGGACAGGATAACAGAACTTGTACTGCAATGCCTAACACCCATTTTTAGTTTAGTTTAATGCAGACCACTCCATCTTCTATAGCTATCTCCCCAGTACAAGAGGGACATGAAGCTACTGGAAAAGCCCAACAAAAGACTACAAAAATGGTTAAGGCACTGCAGCATCTGCCATAGAGCTCAGAGAACTAGGATTGTTTAAACTGGAGAAGAAAAGGGTCAGGTTGGACTTTATTAGTGAACTTAAATATCTGACGGGGACTGAGGAGGAGGAGGGAGTACAAAGACAAAACTGAGATGGAGTCTTTACAGTGGTGCCTAGTGACAAGAGACAGTAAGCACAAATTGAAAACCAGGAAATTTCAGCTGAATGAAAAAGTACATATATATGTATATATGAGAGCGACTGTATATCTCCAAGGACAAGGCAACCTGTCTGGATGCTGTTCTGGGCAGGAACTGAACTATATGATCTCCAAATGTCTCTTCCAACTTCAACTATTTTGTGCAAGTTAGTAGAGTCTGAGTAATAAAATTTTGCTATTAATGGAAGAAAGAATCTTAGGCTAGTAACCTAGTAGGATTATAGACTTCAGTATGGAATCAACACTATGTGGATTTCAATGTGTTGCATTCATGAATTGCTACAATTCTTCACAGGCTCATCCTGCTTCCTTCTATTTATCATCCATCTCTGTAGAGAGACAAACTCCCTGGATTTTTTAAAGAGAGGAGTTCGAATAGAATTTAAGTCCTGTCCTTTCAGATCTTTTGTTGAAAACAAGCTTATCTACTACTATTACAAAACCAGGAATCTATATCCTTTTATTTGATCCAAGCTACTTAGGTTTTATTCACACTGAGCCAAATGCTCCAGTTTAACATGAAGAAAGTTCTGTTATGGGGAAGGCACTTACCTGCACTCCATCATTGCAATGTTCAGATGTTAGAATGAGCCCAGGTAAATTACTTGGTAGATCTAACCGTTGGAAATACCAAACCAAGTTCCAGAAAATTATGGGATGTTGATTAATGAATTTAGACGTATGAATAACTTGCTCTCCCTCATTTTCCAACAATGATTCAAGTTCCTTACGCAGTACCAAGGGGCTCAAATATGGTACAGAAACAGGAAGAGGGTTAGGTCTTTCTCTTAAAGGATCCTAGAAAGATGAAAGAGAAATTGTTATATCAAGCAAAAGATTTTCTTCCAGAAATACTTTCAGGGTTATTTCCCTTGAGAATCCCCATTTCCACAGTAATTATTAATATTTAGAAGACATTCCTGAAATGAGTGAACACAACAGCTTTAATAGTATTAGCAGTTTTGACTGCAGAGGTGTCTCTTCCTTCACCTTACAGAACAATCACAATTCTTGAAAACTAATGGTTTTTCACTCTTGGAAGAGAATGTTGTTAGCTGTAGTATTTAGTCTGATATAGAACTTAGGTTATTTTAAGAAAACTTACCATTTAGAAATATAAAGGGCAGCTTTGTACCACTTAATTAAGTGCTTCAAATCAAGTGATACTGTTTGTATAGTACACTGAAGAAGCAATTCCCAAGAAATTTTCAGATGAATTGAACATGAAGGACAGATTTTCTCTGAGTTAACTATATGGAAATATATTAGATCATGCCCACACCAAAAAATATTCAACATTGCCAGTACCAGGATATTTTATTCACTTTAAGTTCATTGTATTAAATATTTTGTTATCTACTGATGGGTAATTTCTAAACTTACCACAACTTCTTGCAAACTGTTTGGAAGACTAACTGTTGAAATGCCATGAGACGGTCTCTGGGAGAGATCAATGTTCTGCAGGGGACCTCCAACACTATGACTCCGAGTCAAAGATGCTCCTTTTTTTGATGAATTATTGGCAGATGTCTTGATAGGTCTGGGGCTTTCGCTCTGTCCTTCTGCGGTATCACTGTTTGGATCATGAAAAAGAATATGCGACTATGAACTTACCCAGCACTCCTATGACAACAGAAAGGAAGCAGAGAAATGCTGCCAAATATCCCCAGCCCAGATATCCCACACATCCCTCAGCAAATATCACCAGAAACCCTATTTGCCTGGTTAGCCGTGTAGATCTGGGGGCAAAAACACATCAAAACCAAACCAAAAAAACCCTAACACTTCCCTGAACAATATGACCCTGCCTCCAAAGCAGCAGCTGGTATAACCTGAGAGATGAACCTGAAAGTGATGCAGTTCTGTACTAGGTACTATGGTTTTGATACAGTTTTCCCTTGGTTAGAGCAATGTGTAGTTTTGTCAAAACACAAAGATCAAAGATTGTATTATTCTCACAATGCATTTTTTAATCTCCTCTTCCCTTTATTTAACTTTCTCTGAAATCACAAACACAATAAAAATGCTTATGGAAAACAGCTGCTAAATTGTATGCCTATATAGATAAAAAAGTTTTAAATGAACTCTTCAAAGCAGATAATTTAAACAAAATACTGCAATTCACTTGTCAAGTTCCCCTGCTTGTCCCTCATAATTGAAACAATGAATAAATTCAAGCCCCTCACCCCTGCCACTGAAGGCCCTTTCCCTTCCTCCCGCCCGCTTCCCCCTCCCCCCTAAAAAAAGGCAACCAAAGAAAAGCAAAAAAGATCTCCTTCCAAAGAAACTCCAAATAGAAAACAAATTAATTTCAAAATGATTTTCATTCCTAGGTTTATCTTGCTTTTGTCAAAAATATGACAGTTATAGAGGTTAACATAAAGCAGCTTCAACTTTCCAATACTAAGACCAACTACTACTATATCAACTGAATTTTTAATAAGCTGAAACAAGTATTAGCCAGAGATGCCTGAGATTTCCAAGTTGAAAGATAATGAAGATAAAAATCAATCAAAAATCACACAAATCAATAAAACCCACAGAACATATCACAGCAGCACTACTGCAGCTCTTTCCTCTTCTAAAATGACACCTTCTCCCAGAAGCTTCTTCTCTCAAACGTTTCAAAGTTTCGTTGCAAGCAATATTATTGCTTACATGTAAATGTAAAGCAGTAATATTTGACATATGATAATGATAATTTTGTGCACTCCAAAATGCCACAAAGGGCACAAGGGATTTTAACAAGAGTCACTAGAACCTTTTACCTATTACTCAGTACATTCAGAACATCTGAAAGGAATGCAAGAGAACCAATTGCAGCAGTTGCAACTATTTCTCCATACCATATTTGGCACACAAGTCAATCTTCACTTAGAAGAGGAGTTAAAAATACTTCCAAGTGCTGATTCCAGTTCTACCCACCTCTGTTCAGCTGTAGTGCTAGTTTCTTCCACTATGGTATGGCTGGACTGTGGGTGATCTGAAAAGCTGGTCAGATCAGCAACCGCCGGATTGGACAAGAGTTTCTGCTCCAGAGGATCCGTACTTAAAGGAATGTTACCACTCTGTAAACTATCTCCAGAAGTACTTTGCTTCAGAAAGAAACTAAGTTATAGCACAAACAGAAGGGAGGAGAAAGAGGAAGGTTGAGATATAAGTATAGCATTCTTTTGAAAGTTAGAATTTTCTACATTTGCATTCAAGAAGTAACAAAGATAAAAACACCAAAGGGTTAAACACACAGGTGCGCTTGCATGCAAACTGGACAACAATACAACTTCATTGTATTTTCTTTACTAGCACTTACATAGAAAAAGTAAATTACACATATATAGATCTGGTCTGCAATATATGAAATCTTACTTGAAGGTGGCAAAATTACAAATGAATTCTTAGTTTATAACTATTTCCAATCAATCCCAGATAGCTTGCACGTCACTGAGAGTGACTTATTTTAATAAAGCTGAGACTGGAAGAAATTTGCTATTATAGACACAGTGTAACATGAATTTATCTTGCTTTCCAGAGGCATTGTAAATACACATAATACAGATGTTTTGTTGCAGCATTAAAGATAGCTAGTGGAAACTGTAGTTCACTGCAGTAATAGTTACAGTGAGGATTTAAGTTATTCAGAGATAAGTTTCAGTTCTAGTCTCCACAATGCAATTACAGGATGTAAAAATAATAATTTGAGAAGCTTAAAATAAATTGGATAACTACTAGAGAAATAAGCTGGAGCATTTGTAACTGAAACCCTTTCCTAAAATATGCTACAGAGAACTGTTAGGAAATTTAATCTGGGAGGACTTTTTCGTTCTCAATTTTAGATGTTTTTCCACACATGAACCATTAGCTCTGTTTTAAAAACTAAAGAAAATTTAAAAAGATACACTGCCTTCTCTATAGTAATGCTTATAAAAAGAATCATATGAAGAGAAAAAGATTTTTTTTAAAGCAATAAAAAATGCAATGAATCCGAAACTTCTCTGCCTTTTCCTCTGTTTTTGCAAGAAGCCTCAATGGTTTACAAAATTTGTAACTAATATTTAAATGTCCAATAAGCAGAGACACATCTAGCACATCTAGATAGAACTACAAGGAAATAAAACTAAGGTGTGTTTCTGTATACAAGTGCAAGGGCACAAACAAAGCAACTGTAAAATTCACTAACCTTGCAGAACCCCGCAAGTCTTTAAATTCAACTTGAAGTAATGGTAGAAAAGTACTTTTGCAAAAAGGACAAGTGGTGTTCAAGTTTGAATCATCTGCAGTCCATCCAGCCATAATTTCCTCATCATAAACCAAAGCACTGCAAGCTCTGCACTGAGAGCAGCTTGACATTAACACCTAAACCATTGAAGAATCAGTATTATTAGCTTTATTTTAGAATTCTTTTGTAATTGGCTTTAGTGACATTGCATCCACAGGATTTTATTAGGTTAAGGCAGAGAATGGTTAGAGAAACATGAGATTTATTACCACTTTATCACTGCAGAGTACCACAAAACTTTTACCTTTGAAGCACAAATACTGATCATATATTTTTGCTAAGTTTTTGAAGCATAGAAAAAGCATTTAAAAAAGCAAGAAGCAGAAAAGCATTACCACAAAGTCAGCATTTGCAATTATTAACCATTGTGCAGACTTCAGCACTCAAGTATTTGAGTCAAAGTACATCTGCTTTAAAAAAAAAAGCTTATAGTGAAGAACAAAGTTGATTCCTAGCTAGTCACTAGTCTATCACTAGACTGGAAAATACCATCAAAAATAATCCTTATTTTTAGACTTCATGTTACTCTATTGTTTCCTCCTCACTGGAAACAAGCAAACGAAGTCACCACCACAAGAACATATAATACACTGTAGTTTTTTTTTTTTTTTTTTTTCCCCATGCTGTGTCCTTTATATAACACCATCTGTAAGTTTACAGGTATAGATGTAAAAAAGATCAACACATAAGAAAATCATATACAAGCAAAAACTTAT
>VWPW01015695.1:247907-297270 GCA_013389825.1 Crypturellus undulatus | reverse complement strand
TTGTTACAGTGTAACTGACTTAGCATGCCTCTCAATTCAGTTGTTGCTTGTAGATATGTGTATATATAATATACATAAATATGTGTATATAAAGGTGCTTTAAAGGTAAAAAATCATGTTGCTTCCTCCTTAAGTTTTGCTGCACTCCCAATTTTGCCCTTTCCCTCAAAAATTTCTTCCTTCTCTATTTACAGCTTTATATACTNTTAGTTATGATTAAATATACAAAATGAAATATACTTTATATATATATATATATATATATATATATATATATATATAAAAAATATCTTTTTAATGCGCCTGCCAAATGTGAACTAAAAGTGTCAAATATCTGAGGTAAAAATATGGAATGTTTTCTACTGTGAAAATTCCAACCACAACTCAGCTTAACAGGTAGTTCAGGTAATACATTCATCCATAACATAAAACTGTGTATTCCATCTATGAATTTATTAATTTTACCTCCATTGCATAGTTCTGGAAAATACTAGATAAACTAGTATTATGGGAAGAACTGTGCTCTGACTTCTCAGAATCCAGGACCTTCATACTTCTTGGAAATAAAACTTCACCTGTAGAGAGAGGTTAGTTAGGCTCTTCGTTTGAAAAAAAAGAATAGTTTACTATTTCTGTAGAATAGAATTCTGTTTGAGTAACAAGATGGTGGCAGAATGTATCCAAAGACACGTGCAACTGACTTTATTAGTATTGTAATATAAAAAATATAAGTGTTGTGATTAACATTTCTACATTCTTTTTGTCTGGCAAAAGGGAAAAATAACCGAGGTAACTGAATTCTGAATATCTATATATAAATAGGAAACGGAAGGACAGTATCAGATGCAACACACAGTGTCAACTACCACTATTGCAGCAAAGTGCTCCCTGGCTAATAAAATGGACAATCTTTAGCTAGGCTGGGTTATACAGATATTAGATTTGTCCAGGAGAAGGCTGAAAGAAGTCAGAACATATCTACCTAAAGGAAATGGCTGCAATCAGTTTTTGAAAGGAAAACTATCAGCATTACTTACTTTGATAATCCCAGTCAAGCTTTCCCATTCAAAATCACTATCAAAGTCACTTCTTTGTGAAGAAGGCTCTTTTGTTTTCTCAGATAATAATTTATACCTATTAACAAATCTTAACCTCCTCTGTTGTTCAAGGCTGCCCGCATGCGTGACAGTTATACTTAGTTCTTACAGTCCACTTAACTAACTGGAACTAGAAGACATATCTTCAGACTTATATTTTTGAGAAAATATGCTGGACACAATTAACTGTTGCTCAGTATAGATCTTCCTGTCTTGATGCACATGGGGTTATGACATTTCTATGATTAAACCTACAAAGAGAGCTAAACCAAACCCAAAACTGGTTGAACAACATATTTTTTTGCCAAAATGAAAAAAAGAAAAAAATCAAGTCTTACTTTCACAAAATATTGTATGTGAAAAAATTCAGGACAAGAGAAACTGAAAATGATTAGATCCACTTCATTCAGTTTCAGAATTGGAAAAAAAATGTCCATTTTCATTCATAGATGATTTAACTGTAACAACATCAAGTCAAGTACGCTGTCTAGGAAATCCCATGGTAATATCGAGTTTTTTTTTTGTGAGGGGCTTTTTGTTTAGTTCCTTTTAAGATTTTATTCCATTGGTTTCTCAACTGTTTGGAGTTCTTGAACACTTACTGTATTAATGTCAAGAAATTTTTGCACAATATGATTTTACAAGACTGAACAAATTTTGCATAGCTACAGAAAATTAGGAATCTCTTGATTACCCAAACAGAAGAATTATTTTGTACTTAAACCACTGTATTTTTTAATCAATCATAAAACATTCAGCACATGCAATAATGAGGGATGCATCGCTGTTTAGTACTGCTAAGAGAAGATGGAAGTACTGAATTGTTTGGTCTTGTTTTAGCACCCTGAAATAATTCCAATTATATCAGCTTTTGTTGTTTTCATTGATTTTACACATAATAGTTACCTTATAAAAAATCTAAAGGAAAACCTCACCTGTGTAATGCTGTCTTCCTACATCTCCACTGCTACTGCTGCTACCAAGACTAGTAGTGCTTTGTGCAAGCTCACTTGCAATTAGTCCTGGGAGTCCTGTTCTTGATGTCAGACTATCTCCTAAAAGACTGTCTTCAAAACCAACAGGAAAGGTAAAGTCTTGTCGAGTGTTTTCTTCCTTTAACACACACAAAAGAATCAGTATTTTCAGTCCCTCTAGATTCAGTGCTTCTAGGATGTTTTACATCCATCCTTATCAAAGTAAATGATTTAAGTAGCAGATTAAGAGACAATGTTAATATACAGATTTTCTGACATATAAAATAAACCTAGGCAATCCAAGAGACAAGCAGTAAGAGTACTTTGCTACAGACTGAGCTGAAAGATAAACTGACATGGACACCACAACAATATACTCTATTGCAAGTGTGCTCAAATCAAAAACCTATTTAGTTTATTATAGCTTAAGTTGTCCTTTATGCTACTGATTTTAATCTTCCAGCCTGACTTCTTAGGTTTCTGGAATCCAATCAGTCTTTGCTACTTTTTTGACTTGCTTGTTTTTAATAAGCATGAAGAATCATATAACTTAAGGCAACTGAATTTTGTCCTTAACAGGGCTTTTTTCAATTGCAGTTTCTTTAAAGAATATATATATTATATATACATATATAACGTGTATACATATACACATAATATGTTTTAAATACATATATTCTTTTATATATATCCATGTATAAATATATATATAAGAAAAATGAGAAAAATAAGAACAAATAGTCAAAGTTCCAAGATTATTTTCCTACATCATTTAAATTACTTTCCTCATTTCAAGTGATATCACAAAGCCACTTCCCAGACAAAGCTTAACCACAGAAAGAGATGTTTTTTCTTAGCTAATAAAAGTCAGTACTTAATATCTTATGGTTTAATCTTCTGGACAGAGAAGCCATTCATCCTCTTTCTCCCAAATTTTTCATATTGAAATATACTTGCCTCATCATCTGAGTAATAATTATATGCTGAGGTTACAGCTCCCCACATTTTACTGGCCACATTAGCAGCCTGCTTCATGCCCGTCTTCAGAACATCCATTTTTGGCCCAGAGAGTATATTGTCTAACTTCAGATTTGATAAAGTTGTTACAACAGATCCTAAAGAGCCATGCGGAGAACGTCCCAGTCCTGTTAGGGATGAAGACCGCTCCTTTTGAACCCGTGGATGGGTTTGCTGCTTTGGTCGTCCAGTGAATGTTTTGGATCTGGAGACAGAAGGACTTCTCCGATTCTCGTAAGACTCAGGAACGGGTGGGATGGGATCCAAAGGTAGGCTTGACCTCCTTTCTTGGGAATGACCGAGGGTACCAGAGACTTCTGCTTCCCTAACTGGCTTATGTAGTTCCATGCTGGGAAACTTGCTACTCAAGGGACTCTTCATATTCATATAGCTCTCTATTTCATCTGCCAAATTGCGTGCTGCAACTGGTGACACTAGTTTTTCCTCAGGTTCCGGATGCCTTGGTTGCATGCTGTCAGTAGCCAGCAAAGACAAAGGGTCTAGACCCACTTCAACATCTTCCCTTTCAACAGGTTTAACTACTCCATAAAAGCTATTCCTTTTAGTTGTTGTATCTTTGGGTTCTGTTGTCTGATTTTTGGACTCATTTATCTGTTTCAGTCCCATGACTTTAACTGTGGCTACATTCTCACTGCCTCCATTCTCCAGACGACCCTGGCATTCCCCAGGTTCTACTAGCACTGGTGAAGACATATGCTCTGATTCGCCGTCACTCTCATTCACATGAATGAGAGTGTCACTGATGCCAGAAACTTTCTGATCACCAATACTATCAAAGCTATGGGATTTATTAGTATGAGAGGATGAAGTTTTGGCCCCAGATAAAGCTGCTGTTAGAATCTTGGCATCTTCTCCCATCATTATTGCTACTTCTCTAGAGTTCAAGTCCAAGCTGCCTTTTTTCAGCAGCATTCCTGCCCTGCTTTCACTGCTGAAACTACAGCTTCTCTCTGAAAAGAGCTTCTGCCTCTTCTGTCCTTTTTCACTTGGCTTCTTAGCAGAAATGTCAAAGACATCTTCACCTGAATTCTGAGCTACAAACAAAGGGCTAGAACCTGTTCCTGAGAGAAAAAAAGATATTAGTATGGTCCCATGTCGTCTCCTCATTGGTAAAAAATTGTGAATGCCACTAAATTTTCACAATCTCAAGTTATCTATTGACAAGCTACCCTATTATTAGCAATTTGTTATACTAGCTGCAAGAACATCTTGCATATCAAAACATATGTACTCCATAAAGTCAAAGTTGTGTCATGAACCACTCCATGAGGTTCCAACCTTCGTGCCTATCATGCCTCAGATAAGTCTGAGGACTGTAAAGTATGGATGGCTTAAATGCTCTACTTTTTCATATCTTTTGTCTGTTTTGTTACAGATGTACTCAGCAAATCTGTACATCAAATTCCATGGTTCATTCCAATTGCAGATGGGCAGTGTCTGCCTGTACAACCAAGAAGCATGATTTTGGCATTATCCATGCAGAATATAATTAAAAATTAGCATTCATAAAACACTAAGTATTTTCATGGCTTCAGGGCAACCGAAAAAAAAACTGTTAATCAGGCAGAAACCTTGATTTCTTCTTACTCTACAACAATAGTAATTCTATGCTTTGCTATCAGACGCATGCTGATTTACCACCTAAACACACAGCTGATGAGCTACCTATAGCTACACAAATACTGAGATACAATTTTATACAAAAACAAGCATGATGGGTACAGAGGAAGATCCAATATTTGGCTTTTATATACTCACAGATCATCCTCTTCATAAACCTCCAGATAAATTTTGTATAACATAAAGGCAGCATGCATTGACCTCTGATTAAAGGCAGGGAAAGTAAGCCATGGAGAAATTCAGGTACTTCTCCAGAGTCAGTGATGTCCAGGTGACAAACAGTACACACTGGTTCTTTTGTTTTTCTAGTATATCACAAAATAGTCAATGTGGAATGGGAAATATTGATGTCAATGTGAAATGGGAAATATTGATGTCAATCTAGTCAATAGTGACTTCCCACCACAGAATATATAGGCTTATTCTAAGTGATCTGCAAATGGTCAAAAGGAAAAGTACAAATAGGATCAAAATATCTGCACCTCTCACTTTCTTTAAATGACATTAGAAAGGTTCAAAACTGTGCAATACAACAAGTTGAGGACTTCAGCTAGCTTTGTTTTACCCAGTGACTCACCACTACTGTTTTTCCTTCTGCTGTTATCAAAAATGCCAGATGGAACCTTCACAATACTGTTACCCCATGCAGGTGGGTCTGTTAGACTGGGAGTTTCTGTATTCAGTTGTAGCTTTTCACCAGGCTCTCCTGTACCACAAACCTCTAGAAGAAAGAGAATGTAAATTTCAGTTTACTTCATTTGCATTGTTCTTCCCTCATGAAATTAGTGCCTAAAGGATTAGTCGGATATTTCCAAGATACCCAGTATCATGCAGAGACTGCTTAGTTGCTTAAAAGATTACAGCCTCTGCTAATAATTCCCTTGATATTTCACACCCAACTAATTCGGAGAAGGAAGAGCACAATTCATGCAGGGCTATTTGTACAGTAACAATATTAGAAACGCTAACTGACATTAAGGGTTTAGTAACACACATAATATGACACAAAATCAGTTTGTAGGAACTTAGAATATAAGGGCACAATCTGGATAAAAGAAACAAGACAGGAGATGACTTCAGGAGAGCAAATTTTATAGCAACAAATAGTGTTTACTAGGCCAACTGGCAGAGCTTAAAAAAAAAAGTCCAATTTTCAGACATATAAACGAGAGAAATAAAATGCTAAGCATGGCATGTGCCTCCAAATTTGTCCAATCTTTCCATCTATATTCATTAGCTTACTAAAAACACTCTCTCTCCTTATATATATTGCCTCTCATTAGTGCATAGCAGAAGTCGACTAGATTCTGTAAGGTTGTATTTTGACTGTATTTTTGGCAATATTATGAATTCAATATGTTAAGTACTTGGAGAGTGAAGCACAATTATAAAAACAAAGTTTCAGTGGGTGTATGCAAATACACATATTTTACCTCCTATTATATCTTCATCTTTAGAAGAAGTATCTTTCTCTACTTGTGTTTCAATTGCATGAAGACCATCTCCATCATCCCTTACAAGTTCATCCTTGGATCCATAGCCCTGGTCTGACTGACCTCCTGCAACAAGGAATACAGTTGTCTCAAAGCTGCTTTTCCCACTAGATTTGCTTTTCCATTAGAAAAATAAAATTAATTTGTGTCACATTTGGTTTTGCCATTAGAATTCAGAATAAAATCACCAAAATAGCTAATATATGCACTAATCTACTTGGTGACAGCAGAGGAAATTTAAAAAGTCAGTTTGGATTCTATCGCCTAATTACTACATTAAACATAAGTAATGCTCTAGGAGTGCTATGGCTATTAACTAGCATTAATTCATTTTATGAAACCCTAAAAATATCTCTTTTCACTCTTCTCTCATTAGGTTAAGATATTTCATTCTTGGGCAAGCTAAATTTTCCCAGGTAAACACAGAAGAAACTCATGCCCTTATGCTAAGACAACTATTAACAGTGATTACATTTCTAGAACACCTACTATAAGGTATGCTATATCTTTGTGTTATACCGTATTCACACAATGTCACATAAGAATAGTTTAAAACTAAATAGTTAGAAGAAGCCTACTTGTGCCATGATTTCAGTTATGCTTTAAGACAGCTTTAATACATTCTTGAAAATTCAATTTATCTTAGCCCAAAAATCTGCCAGACAAAACACATTAACAAGCCCCTGCTTTGTTTTTTATTTCAAGTGCTTCGGCTTATGTGAAACTATACAAATAGTAAATGGGATATAGTCCATGGCAATATTCTATTGTGTGCTTCCAAGCACCTACACATTGACAGCATTTTAAAAATCAACAGTGTTATCCAGTATGACATTGAAAAGTAATAGAAGGCTCCAAAAACTTCCAAAAGAACTTCAGGATACAAAAACATAGATATAATTTAGCTATAGCATGTAAATTACTGAAGTAATTTTAACTCCAAAGTGTAAACAGGTAGAAAATCAAATTTGAAAGTTTGACCAGCTAGCAATTAACATATTTGGCTACTAAGAAAACCTTTTATATGTAAAGAAAAGCTCCAACATTCTTTGGTCCTTATTTTCTCTCTGTCAACATTTCAGTGATGTAAGTCGCTCTATTTGGCACAGAATGAAAACAGCCTACCAATAAATGGACAAATTACCTGCAGAAGTAACATTCAAGGGTAGAATTAATGCATACGTGCATCCAAGGCTTCACACCAAACAAGTCTGCACCCCACACCATGATAGCCAAGGACAAATGCAGCACCCAAGAGACAGCAAAGAGCAAAAAGCAGAGCAACAAAGAGCAGAGAGAAGGAAAGTTCAGTAATCTAGACAGGCATATTGAATGAAGCACAGGAATCAGACTCAAAATTCTCTTTAAAGAGAATGTGGAAGAATCATTTGCAGAATAAGTTTTGAAGTACAAATACACAGGAGATTTAGTTGAGACTATGCACAGGTAGAATGTAATCAGTATTAAAATAGAATGATGAAACATGAATTTGGTTTGTCATATCAAATGATTAACTTTTCATGCACTTTTTAATCCAGTTCATTTGGAAGACTATGTGCCAGGTTAAGGGAGCACTTCACTCCACATGATCAACTGTTCTTAAATTCCTGGTGTCTCCCAAAGGTTTAGATCAATTATACTTAATTCTCAAACTTGGAAATTAATGGTAAATCCGAATATGAATTTTAAGAACATGAACTATCATGACAAATATATTCATTTGAGGTATTTTAATTAAGCCTTTCCTGATTACCATTAAGGAACAATGTATGAAAGTGTCAGTCTATAACCACCTAAGCAACTATTTCTTGTTTCCTTATCAATACAGATTAAAGATTTACTTAAAAAGACTATAATTTCTATGAATATATGACAACATATATAAATTGAAAATGTTCACTTGTCCAAGACTTTGTAACTTTCCTGAAAATTTAGACCAAGATGCAAGGCTCAGGAGGCCTTTACTGGCAAGACATTTAGCTTAGGATAACAGTACTTCTGCAACGCTTCGCTCTAGTGCTGATTATGGTAAAGGAGTAATATTCAATACAAGCGTATTTCTTTCTCTTTATACATATTTTTATTCTCTACAACCTCAAGAGGCTGAAGGCAGTGGTAGAAAATCAGTAACACTCTAGAAACTTTAGCCTTTTGCAAGGATTGTTAGTAGTGAAACTCAGCAGAATCTAGTACCTGTGCTAGAGTGATTATCAATGGAATCAAGCCTGACTAAGTCTCTGACGAAGAGAGTGTGCTCCCCACTGTTAGCATCATTAGAACTATCCACGCTACCATGGCTCACCATGTCCCCATCACTTCCACCTGCGGTGCTCTGCAGAGCTGAAGACATGAACGAGAGTTGGTTAGTAAGAGAGGATTTAAAAATTCTGATTTTTCAAATATATCTGTCCTCTTCAGACAACAATAAATACTTTTGGTTTCATCCATTAAAATACAAAAATGGAATTGTAGCAATTGGACTTCTAGCAATTGGACTTAGACAATTCATTCTTCACTGTGGGACAGATATTCTTACGTTTAAAGCATTATGGATAATTATCCATTTGCTTTGATATAATTATAGTAATTATCCATTTTTATACACTCTAGGAAAGACTTTCCACTTGTAAGAGCCACGTTGTTAGATGCAATCCCTCATAAAGCATACTTGTTTACCAAAACAAATCCATCTCAACTAACACATTACCTGATATCACAGCAACTTGTGAGCTCTGCGTTGATTTCTTTAGGCACTGCCTAAATTGTGCTGTGCCACGAACTACATTTCGTACCTTTGTCCACAGAAACACACCACTGCGGTTACTGCTAGGCCAAGGAGACTCTAAAACCGCCTACAGAGAGAGAGATGTTAAAGTAACAAGGGTATAGTAACAAAGTAAAACACACAGTACAGTATGAAGATTCCCATTTCATACTCTAAGAAAAGAATAAAAAGACATTTGCTTTATATTAATTTTTAAGAGTTTGTTCT
This sequence comes from Crypturellus undulatus, assembly GCA_013389825.1. Lineage (NCBI taxonomy): Eukaryota > Metazoa > Chordata > Aves > Tinamiformes > Tinamidae > Crypturellus > Crypturellus undulatus. Next base: position 288,056 of record VWPW01015695.1, on the reverse strand, counting down.
TTTTTATCCTACTGTTCTTGATAGAATAGCTGATAGTGAACTTAGAGGAAGTAAAAAAGATAGCTCTTTCTTATTCATATAGAACAGTCGCAGCAAAAGACTGCAGTAGTAGCTCTTTTCCTACTATTTTATCTAGTTTAGCTTACCACAAAGTTCTGTCAGAATGTTACAGCAATTCGGAAGCAAAAAAAAAAAAAAAAAAAAAAGGCTATTTCAGTTAGCCGAATCTCTGCCTTCATTAATCATGAGTGAATTCTGCTTCCATAAAGAATGTATCTAGGAAGAGACAGCTTTCAAAATTTTAACACGGAAGCACTGGATAAGTGTCAGTGCTTGGAAACAGACACTCTACATGTATTTTTCAAAAGCTGCTAAGAGTTGCTTAGCTAAATAGCACAGGACCGTAGATTTAAAAACTGTAAAACCACTGTAGTGTGGTTTTGGTAGTGTAAGCATGCTTGAAAATACTGATTGCCCAAAAGAACAAGCAAAACTATGCATAGAGTAAGAAATGATCTTTAAGACTGTGCTATAGGACAAGAGGGCGAAAAGCGCAGCAAGGCAGATTTTGATCCAGGATCCTCATCAAGATTTATCTTACTTTATTATAATAACCGTAAGTGATGGCATTTGGTTCTATTCCTGCATTTTTCATTTCAAAGAGGACTCTCACAGCTTGAACAGGCTGACCCCACAGTCCACAGAGCTGCATTACAACTCTATAGCAGACCTGGAAAGATACGAAAGAATCCATACATAGATTAATGACAAGAATTTTAAAGCAATTTAGGCTTTGCCATAACTGTTACACATATAAAGGGAAGAGTCATGGGAATGCAGCCACTCAGTAATATGCAATATGCAACAATATGCAACAATATGCAAGAGCCAGAAGAGAGAGCAAAAATTAAACACGAAATTATACTTGAGTTTAAATAGCATCAGCAGTTGGACTGAGCATCAGCAGCTGAGAATGCTGACATATTTTCCTCTTGGCTCTTGTGCTTGCCAAATAGGAGAGAGAAGGAAAAACCTTCCTCACACAAAAGGAACCTGCTTTTTTGTGCCTGTGGATACTAATGGAAGAACGGAACGGTGTGCACAGATCTTCCCATTCCTCTCCATCCCTCTCCCCACAACAAAACCACATTATTTCAGCCTTCATTGAGGCTGAAAAGCATTTTTCAAAGTATATTTTTAAAACTGGGATATTCACAGCTTTTCTTCTGGCAGAAGAGTGGAAGAAGGCTAGCAGCACCAAATTGGAATAGCTAACCCACCTGACTCCACGCTGTTGATGAAAGACGAACTGAATTTTCATATGCACTGGTTAAGCAAACCTTTTTTAAGGCAGACACAGTGACTTTGAAACAGGTCAGACCAGAAATCTATACATGTTTTTAACCACCTGGTGGTGATAAAACATAGCATATTTATGCTTTACCTGCTACTCCATACTTGTGGTAATTATTTTTTTTAAATTAATACTAACCTCATCTAGTGGTTCCACATCAGTTTTCCTCATTTTAATGAGAACATCATAAGCCTGCTGCAGCGCTCTGACCTTGGGATGGGCAACTCTGATGTAGGCTGGCAGACAGATAAACCATAAGCTGTAACTATGGCTGAAGAGACATTTAGCCCATTGTGGGGGGCTTAGGTAATACTTCTTGGCTAACTTATGGGCTGTTTTTATCTCCTGCAGAGGCGAAACAAAAAACAAAACAAAAAAATAATAAGACAGAGATGGAACATCCTGAATTTAGAGACCATTACTAATTCAGATATTAGCTTCTTAAAGGTGAACATTTAATCAATAGCCAAATATAAAACTGAAGCTCCCTTACTAGCGCTGCTTTATTAAGCCTTTCTACAAGTCAAAACACAATTAAACAGAATTAATCTTCCCCTTCTCCATACAAGTTTTCATTGTATCTTCTCTTTTTAATATTACAGGCAAAACCTTAAAAAATGGTTAGTAATGAATTGTAATCTCAGAAGTGAAATTATTGCTTTCTGTTTCTTTTCTTTGCAAGTACTGTTTCCCAGTAGAGTTTCTAAAGTTTCCCAGTTTCCAGTTTCTAAAAGCCTACTCTCCAACCACGTTAATTTTTAATATAAATAGGTAGGTGCAATTTTGCTACATTAATTAGTAGCAATTTTGCTAAACAACTACTTATCTTTTACTGTAATCACTGTGAACAGTGAGACTAATCTGACCTGTTTTGTCCTCTTTGCCATGAGCGCTGGACTATTAGAAATGCAGCCTCCAATTGGGTGTCTGCTGAAAGAGAGCTTGAGCTCCTGTGGCCTGTCAAAGAGCTGGAGATCTAGTCGTGGAAAGTTCGTATAGCTATATATATACACACACACATATACATAAAAAAAAAAATAAAAAGAGTTGTTTGTGTGTTTGCTCATAGCAGAAGACTCTTGAAGAATGTACATAGGAGAAGAAGCAAGCATGAGGAAAAAAAGGAACAGCGATATCAAGCCTTATTCACAAAGATATCACAAGAAGACAATGTCAGATATAATATCTCAGTAGACAACGGAAACGATAACTGTATGGTTATCTATACCCTGTAAGTCCTCTCTGCTCAGCACTGGTGAGGCCACACCTGCAGAGCTGGGTCCAGTTCTGGACTCCTCAGTACAAGACACACATGGAACTACTGGAGGAAGTCCACGGAAAAGCTACTAAGAGGGACTGGAGCATAGGTCTGAGAAGATGCTGAGAGAACTGTGATTATTTAGTCTAGAGAAGACTCAAGGAGATCTTATCAATGAGTATAACCTGAAGGAGGGGTACAGAGTCGACTGAACTAGACTCTTCTCCAGTGGCATCTAATAACAGGACAAGAAGTAATGGGCAGTAATGGACACAAAGTAGAATACAGGAAGCTACATCTAAACATAATGTGTGTGAGGGAATTTCTCCATCCCCATCCAGAGACAAAAAAAAAAAAAAAATGGTGACCAAGCTATGGAACAGATGGCCCAGAGAGGTAATGGAGTCCCCATCTGGACATTACCCTGGACAACTTGCTCTAAGTAACCATGTTTGAGCTTGGACTACATGATCTTCAGAGATACCTTCCAATCTCAACCATTCTGCAATACTCTGCATGTCATAGGAGTTGAGATAATTTAGATAAAGAATCTTCATTACCTCTTAGGTGGAAAAGATAGAGTTTTCAGACACTTTGGGCATGTATTTCCTGCACAAAGCTGAAAAACACTCGATGAAAGAAGTGTGAAGAGTAGAGTGGGCTTTTAGCTCTTTGTGTTCATTGGCTGCCAATCAATAATACTGGGCACATCCATTACCCACCCTTCTTGTTCCTGCTGTGACCCAAAGATAGTGCACTGAAGTTACTACAAAACATACATAAATGGTAGGAAAGTACTGCTACAAAGTTAGCAAGGAGTTACTGAAGAGTTAACAGCAAAAAACACTTGTCTTCAAAAACTCACAAATGCTGACTTTTAGAACTTCAGCTCACTAGATTCCAAGAAGATCCCATCTGTTTAAACATTCCTTGGGACATTTCATTCAGTGTTGCACCAGGACTGACCATCTGTCCCCATTAGCATTCAAGTTCTCTACTTTCACCACAGTGAAACAACAATAAACCACCACAGTCCGATTGTTTGCCTTGTACCTGTATTTTGGTGCTCGGTCTTGTCCATCATCAGGAGGAGGTTCTGGTGGCATAATGAACACCGTGTGTTCACTTTTTTGTGACTCATCAAGTTCAATCAACCGCGCATCCTCCACAGAGTCTACATCAATCTGAAAGCAGAGTTTGTACAATTGGCTTTAGGAGAATAAGTCCGTTTTAATTATATTCCCTCTAAATACTTAAATACTAGGTTCACACTTTCACTTTATTTCATGATGAAGTATCTCTAAACATTATGAGACGAAAAGTACCTTCTCTCCTTTTTCTGTTCCTTTATCTGGAAAGAGCTAGGAAAAAAGAAAAAAAAAGAAAGAGGAAGAGTTAGAGTTTATTCTAAATTGAAAAATAAAAACTATGTAGTTTGAACTACAGTGTGACATTTATTGAGAAATCACAATGACACTAAATTGTTATATTACTATGAAAGCAATTAATCTCTTTTGCTTTCAGCAAAGGAAGTTTGACAGCTGCCTTTCACATATATTCTATATCTGCTGATATTATTAACTAACTATGAGATTCTAAATCTGTAATAGGAAATCACCTTTATTTAGTTGAAAGAAACTGAGATTTTTACATACTTTCAATATGACAAACCAAGTATGCAATACAATAATAACTGAAGTTTTCAACATATGAAAAATCTAAGAATCAAAAGAATATCATTTAATACTGTTAATATTTTTTCACCTTTTCTATGCAGTCATCAAAAAATGCCAAGCCAGTATCTTTGTCACTCACAAAACTGCACTCTTCAATAAATCTGCTAAATAGCTGTGTTTTGGTGAGATGCGTGTAAAATTTTGCATAGGCACGGTCTCGACTTTTTAAAAATCCTGGTTAGAAAAGAAAAGGGAATATACAATAAAATACCAGTTAAAAATGCCCCAAGAAGCTAGCCTTTGAAGTGTCAACAAGTGCTAACTTTAAGGGCTCAAAAAAAGAAAAATCACAAATAGTATGTATTAACCTAAAAGATGCTTCACTTAAAGATATCCAAACATTTGACACTCTATTCAACTTTCTCATTCTAAAAATTAAAAAAAAAAAAAAAAAGAAAAAAAAAGGCTCCAGTTGCATTTAGTGTTTAGCCATACAACTCATGACTAGATTTGAAAAGTCATAAGGGACGGCAAACAAGATGACCTTTGCTGACTATTGTTTCTGCCATATTTGAGAGCTCTGACCAGTTCTTTATTTTCCCATTTATATTATTACTTTGTTTTTTATTATTGGGTCTGTGAAATGTTTGCTCTATACAATTTGAGAAATGTTCTATAACTTCCAAGAGCTGCCAAGCTAGACAGTATCACACTACTGAAAGATGACTCCTCTAATTCTTCTGGAATTCTATTTCTGTACTTTCAAGTTCCAATCAACTTAAAATAACTTCGGTTTATCTAATTGCAACTTTAATTATTGGAAATAGTTGCACAATCAAATGGAAATGTGAACTTTCACGTGTTTAACCTTGAAGCTTTAGTATTCCCAATGCTATCTGCAACTATCTACCTGACCCTTACCTTGATGATCAAACAGTGATTCAGCAGCTGTTGCCTTATTTGAAGGGGCCTGGGTGATTGGCTTGAGGAATGTTCTGTAACCCTTTAAAATGGATGCCATAAAACGGAGAAAAGCTTCCTGAATCTCCATCTCAAGTTCAGTCATCTTCTTCTGCCAGGAGAAATCTGCCTCAATGGGAGTCATCTCTACTGCAGAGCCTTCTTGAGTTTTCCTGCGAACTAGTGAAGAGTAACACACACAATCCTATATTTAATTTGATAGGTAACCTCTTCAAGACAATGAAGAGGGATTGTTTTTTTTTTTTATTTCTCCTTTTTATACTTGCCAGTATTCAGAAGTGACAAACACTGAAAACAAGAGCTCTCCTTATCCTGTGATTACATTCTAAGTTGTCTAGCCTGTATGAAAGGAAGCTACCTCAAGGGTTAATTATTTGTTTTCCTAGTTTGCCTGGGCCTATGGGATGGGAGGTAATGAAGAAGATCTCAGTTGGGCTAATATTAATCACATATCCAACTGAGTGAGGTCTTTCAGTTATTCAGAATACCACATCCACACAAATGCTGTTGTGGTTATAGAACATTATATCTTTGGAGATCTTCCAAACGCGTCTGGAGCAGGGAGGTTGGACTAGATGATCTCTAGAGGTCCCTTCTAACCTCAACCATTCTGTGATTCTGTCACTGTAACTCAAGTTACAGTTTGGAACTCAGTCTATAGCATTTACATGTTAGGTAGAACCAAAATAACAGTTGAGGTATTATAGAAAATTAAAAAATAGATATTAAAAAATGACAAAAACAACAAAAAAACATGTAGTGATAGGACAAGAAACAACGACTGCAATATGAAGCACAGCAACCTCCACCTGAACATGAGGAAGAACTTCTTTACTGTGAGGGTGACAGAGCCCTGGCACAGGCTGCCCAGAGAGTTTAAGGAGTCTCCTTCCCTGGAGATCTTCCAAACCCGCCTGGTGCCACCCTGTGCCACGTGCTCTGGGTGTCCCTGCTGGAGCAGGGGGTTGGACTGGATGATCTCTAGAGGTCCCTTCCAACCTCAGCCAGTCTGTGATTCTGTGAGGTTCCAACTTCTAAACATTGTATTTTCCTGTTTCCATAATTCACAAACACTATGTATCTGTTATACCCATATGAGCTTTCACTGTCTTCTTTTCCAAAACAATGCACCCAGCATGCTCTGCCCACTGAAAGAAACAAGACCTGTTAAGTACAGTTACAACTTTGCTTGTATCTGTCCAAGTCACTAGTTTACAGTTTTTTCCCAAGAATTTGTCAAAACTTAGCTGCTTCCTAACTTTTCTGCCAAATAAATAAATAAATAAATAAATAAAGTATTTGAGTTATTCAACAATATTTGCACCAAAATTATGCTTCTTCCTTCTGTTATTTTTCACAGGGGCTATGTTACAGATCCAAATACATTTCAGCTCAGGCTTTGCTGAAATTTAATATTAATTTGAGCCATGGCTAAGAAAGCTAAATATAGTTCAAATCTGAAGAAATTAGAGGAAAGAAAACAAAAGTCAGGTGTATGTGTGTGGGGAGAACAAAGCATACCATATCTGATAGAAAACCTAACATTTATAGATTCATTTTTATTTAAGAGTTGTGTCTATCAGAAAATTTAGTAGTTTGCTTGAAGTATTTTCTCTCTCTTCTCTAGCCAGTTTCTGTTCTTACTCTTCTACCCCAACCCCCTTTCTTTTTTCTCTCTTTTTTTAATATTTCACCTGCTGCCAGTTGTGGGTGCAGTTTCTTTAAGGTGCTGAGCAGACTTTTACATGGCTTCTTAGGAAACTGTTTCCAGTTTGTGCTCTTCTTATCATCTGATCTAAAATACAGGGGAGGAAAAAAGGGAAATATAATATCCATGCATAGCTAAAAAGTAACTTCCATTAGCCTTAACTACTTTATTTACAGAACTTAACTACAAAAAAAAGAAAGCTTTATTAGAAATAGGTCTTGTGACTCTGTCCCTTCTGTAAAAAAACAAGACAGAACAACAGCAAAAGATAAGTCAATTGAAGAACTGAATATCCTCAGATACAGAGCAGTCTTGACTGGATTTTGAGTGGAACCTTCTCCAATACGCAAGGAGGATTTGTAGCTAGGCTTGATTTTGAATTTTTGTTTGGAGTCTCATTTGGCTGATTTACATCTTAAAAATCTTTATTAATCTAATAAATATTGCTTAAGCACACTAATCCATACATCTTTATTAAAAGTCTAATACACTGTAAACTTTACATACTGCTACTAATGCAAAATAAAGGCAGTTTGGAACACAAAAAAAACATGGACTTAAGTTATTGTAAAATGCTGGGAAACCAGTCTGGTAACTTTATAATCACATGGTACACTACAGCCTACCATACAGCAACTCTGTTTCTACTTCCAGAATACACTGCAGGTACTTGGAAGATTAAGAACTCCATTCACAGTTTGAGAATCATGTAGCTGATTAAGCAGTAGGGTAAATTTGCTTAAGCAGAGGCTCACCACCAACAGATGCTAGACCTTGTTTAACAGACTGATATAAAGTGAGAGGGTTGTGAGTATATCCTGACACCTTTAAGCCTTTTTTTCCTGAAACACTGGGTAGAATTTCTGTAGTGCAGAATACAGTGGACTATCAATAAGATGTAAGTTTTCACTATCTGTAATGATACTGTCAGTGCTCATTTTGCACTTTGCAGGCAAATGCTCATTCAGTTATTTTCTAAGTTACATGGAAGTATAAGATGAGAGCCCACATTCTCCTCAGCAAAAGAAAAAAAGTGCACTTGAGGATTTCTTCTCGTCTCCCTCTCCCCATAATGGTCTGCCTAAAAACAACATAAGCATAGACTGCACTGTTCCACAAAAAAATAAATCTTTCCATAAAAATAAACTTTTAAATCTGTGTGCTAAAAAGGTTACTTCCCTTAAGCAGCTTTCAATGATGCTTTCAAAGAGGCTGTTGAAAACATCCAACAATAGACATTAAAAGAATAAGCTGAATGAATAAAAGGCATTCAGCATTTCTGGCATTTCTGGCAACAAGTTAAGTTTCATTCTATCAGAAAGATATGAGCAATTTTGCTATCAAAAGACCAACTGATGTACTAGAAAATACTGTGTAATCCTTCAATTATGCAGTCAGAAAACAACGACAATAAAAACAGTGAGCAACAGTGCTGGTAAGTGCATTTACACCTAAAAATAATGCAACACCCTCACCAAAATAAAGATGGGCAAAAACAAGATGTTGATAAAATGAAGTGTCACTGTACAGAACATTTTCACTCACTACTAGTAAGGGAATGCTACGTTACTGTCAAGAGTTTTATGGAGTTTTGATTTTATAAAAGACAAAAATTTTTACAAGACAGAAAAATATCCCCATTTTGCAATTAAAAAAATTGCATATAATGCAATTATGATCACACGTCAATATCTGTAATTCAACTGCTCTGTATGTTAGCTAAGTAACAGAAGTGAGGGTCCACATAGGGCACACAGGGAAAAGATGGAAGAGGACAGGCAGGACTCTTTAAAGATAGGAAAGGAAAAAATCTCTAAAATATTTTTTGCTGTATTTTGGCCTCACAAAAGGCCAATCTCTAGTAAGCAATCCAAGTAAGGTTTATATTTGATCTTTCAATGACTCATTCCAGCATAACCTTGATATTCACATCTGTATATTAAATATCCTTTTATATCTACATCATTTTTCTGAAACATACTCTTCAACTTTAATTGACTTATGACACAAACATTCAGGTATTTTTCATAAAAAGAATATCTTCATATTCTTTTGAATTGAATGAATGAATTACCTTCTCCAAGTTTCTTTAACACATTCTTCTTTTCACAATATTGTGAAAATTATTCTTTTGGAGTATAATGCTTTGACATAAACTGATGAAAATGCCTTTTTTTTTTTAATAAGGACATAGGGAAGGAGAACATAAGATGAAAAATAATAATAAAAAAGTCCTGTGTATATTTCTTCTAATGCTCCTAGTAAAAAAGAGGTGTTTTGGTAACCCAAAGAAAACTGCAAAAGGACATTACAGGAAGGGACCTCTTGACACAATGAAAAGCAGGAAAGAATTAAAGTGATCCAGAAGTGAAATGACTAATTCTAACTAAAGTGAGTAAAATTGAAAAATTAAGCTATAGTTAAAAAAGCGACATGATATGATGCTTATTTTACAGAGCAAAGGCAGGTACTCTATTAGTGACATCCATCCTCATCTTAAAATATCCTAAGATACTTAAAACATATTTCTACTTATGATCTAAGTAATCAAAAAATGAAGCTCCTCTTCAAGTTACTAATTAAAATGTTTTCAAGCCCCTTTCCACTGTCATTTAAATTGTTACAGAAAATAAAAACCCTCTGAATCAGCTTCTCTGAGAAGACAGAGAGAAACTGTACATGAAAAACCTTCTCTTTCAGAAAACTATTAAAAACTAACAGCTAGTGTAAATGTTTTAGACTGAATACTGTCAATACATAAAGCTTCAATACCTTACAAAGAATTGCCTCTTGTATGTGAAAAAAAAAAAAATCTCTTTATAACATTCATAAATGAAACACTGATTTAGGGTGCTCTGAGTGTAAGCTAGCATCAAAAACTGGCCTAAGGAGTCCTAAAACCTTAGCATTCACATGAATGTTCATTGACTATAGTCAGGTAAATCAAATTCTACAGTGGTGGAGCAAGGTGAAAATGTGAGAAGTCACATGGTATAAAACATGCACTCTTCTATATCTTTCTAGGTTATATCCTGTTTCTGTAAAGAGTATTACTCAAACTGCAAAAAAGTTGTCATTGTCACATTGAGAGAGACATCTGCAACATATTTCTATAAGCAGCCCTCACTGCTAACTCTTGGTTTAATATTAATTTCTAGCTCATATTCTGTTGTCAGTTTACTACGAAGCATTAGGAAAAAGAGGATAGACAAGAAAACTATCAGAGAAATCTTTAATAAATTACATCTGAAAAACTGAGCAATATCTCCATCCAGAGACAAGTGTAAACAAAAACAAACAAACAAACAAAACACACAAAACTTACATGTACACCATGTTTGTGTCTAAGTCAATGCACACAACATCCTGCGGTGGATCATACAGATCAAAATACCGTGAATCTACTCCAACAATAAATGGAAGAGGAGCACTGAGCACAGTGGCCAAAGACAAAGGACAGAGGGGGATGTATGGACATTGCCATTGAAATGGAAATATCATCTGAAAGAAAAATTAAATGAAATTAACTTATTAAAACAGGACAAAAGACTATAAAATAAAATACAAGTGAAGTTGGTACATGCAGAAAGCTGAAATGAAGTACATTGTCAGAAGAAATAGTCTTTTGAGTCTGATAATCAAGAAATATTCTATCAAAATAAATTATCTATTCAAAAATGTTGATCATTTTACTAGTTATAAAAGTTGTAACAAATAATAGAGTACTCCAACTAAATGCTAGTACTGGAAAAATGATTTAGTGTGTCAATTTTTACTAAGAAGACTAAAAGTAGTTAATTATTACAGAGGTCAGCAGTGATTTCCTCCACTGCTACACAGAACACTTTGTACTTACAGCTACTACAGCTTCAGCAACTCCTGTCAACACAGCTGGTCTAAGAGAATGGAGGAGGATCTTGCCTTCTAGCAATACAAAAAGTAATAGAGTAGCACAGTTTTCTGGTCCAAGTTTCATGAGAAGAGTGCTAAAGTTTGCTCCACTAAAGCGGAAAGAGGAAGGAAAAGAACGTTACAGGATGTAAATATTAAAAAACCATGGGGTTGGGCGAAGAAAAAAATATATAAAAAAATAATAAAAATAAAATTAAAAAAGGAGAGAGCAGAAGTTCTACTGAAAACGAGCTCTGAAATTTGCTGGGGATAGTCTCATTGAGTAGTGTTAGTCATTACCAATACCAAATATCCATGTAGCTAATAAGTAGTCATGTATGCAAAGCTTCACTGCTAGAAACAAACTAAAATTAAAAAAACAAAAGAAACATATAATTGAAGGAGCACAATTACGTGATTTCTAGGATGTGTTGTTTATGGTTATGGAACAGGCATCTTGTCATCTTAATTACTATTTTATTACTATGGGGAAACATTGATCTAACTGGTTAATAAGTAACGCAAGTATAGAACAACAGTAGCAGCTTCATTTGATGAGTAAATATCAGGCCAGAACTCACGAACAAAAATATCCATTTAATCTTTAATTTGGAATTAGAAATGTTAGTCAGATAAAAATCAGTCCACCATCTTGATAAAAATACACATTTAATTCCTACAACTTAATCTGCATTACATTTGTTTGGACTGCATAGGCATTTATAAATTCAAGGGGATTCTGTAAGAATGGGCAGATGCAAAACTCACTAGAAAAAAAAAGGTGGCTTGCTGCTCTTTTTCATTAGGTATACGTGTAACAGATGTGATTAAACATGAGATTCTTCTAAATATATATTAAAGTTCTTCTAAATATATATTAAGTTTAAAGAAAAAATACAAAATAAAAAAGGAGAATGCAATTAAAAAAAAAAAAAAAAAAAACAACCCACATACATTGCACTCATTGGAAGCCTTTGCCCAGAAGATGCAGGCCGTATTCACAAAGAATGCATCAATGTTCAACCACAGCCATCAGTATTAAGGTAGATATTTCACATTATTGCTTGACATAACATTGGATTAGAAGGTGAAAAAAAGACACTAAATAGTTTTATTGTATGTTTTAACAACAACAACAAAAAAAGTATTCTGGAAGTCTCTGTAGTAAACCTCACACACACAAATACGCATCCTTTTCCCCCATAGCCTGCTTCTTTCTTCACTGTTCCTACAATAACCTAGCAAATCATCTTCATTTCAGGATAATTTGTCATATTATCCTTTCATAAGGGACAAGACTGTACCCAAAAGAACCACACCATACTACATTATAAACACATATTGAGTTTTCTGTTTACAAGAGACACATTGATGATTAATGACTCATTGCTGTTAGCCTCTTAATTTCTCAAGCAGTATACACTTAAAACACAAAAAATGTTACCTTAATGGCAAAGGTGTAGAAACTGGCTGAGACAATATTAATGCATCATGAGCAGAAAGCTGAAAAATATAAAATAGTGATTGATAAGGACAATTCCAAATTTAATACAGTGTAATACTCCAATCTAAAAGTGTATTCAAATAACTTAATAAAATGCCTGGCAGACTGAGGGTCACAAAGTTATGCAAGAGACATGAATCACAGTCTTTGGCACTTCTGTTCACTAGATCAACAAAATTTTTCTTAGTCACTGAAACGATCCCAAGAAGTTACAGGAAACTGTGTGACTCAGTTTTGGACATGTAACTGCAGCTAGGTGATTAAAGAGCGAATCACTGGAGAGACTACCCCAGGAGACTGCAACATTTGACCTGTAGGACTAAGTAAACGAGTGATTGAAAGGCAAAAACAAACAAACAAAACAAAGAAAAAACTCCCAAACACGGGAGTAATACAGACGCTGTCTACAGAATGAAAGAGTAATATATGATCAGTATATGTTGCATTTGGCCAGTTGTGCCATCCGAAATCTTTCCTATATTTTTTCATTCCCTTCCTCCTCAAGTATGCCTCTATCTTCTCCTTCTTCCCTCCTAGCAGAGCAGCAGAGGATTTTAAAGCTGAATAAAGCCTAAAGGAAGAACCTGGGCTTTCAAAATTAACAAAGAGGATCCTCCACTATCATGAATAAACATAAATGTTTTGCTTACCTGCACAAGAATTCTTGGCCTTTGTGGTGAAGGGAAAGGTATGTTGTGCATAAAGTGGGATATGTGCCTGAAATGAACAAAAAACACTTCAGAAAAGTAGCATCATTAAGGGTATAACATTTTGCCCTAACTATGATACCGTGTTCTAGAAACGGTGCTAAGATTTATTTTCTATTTTTATAAATTTAGGAGCCTTTTTATAGAAATTGAAAGCAAAATAGCCCCTCATCTCTTTTCAATGTGACATGTAATATTGTCAGCTTTAGGTATGTCAGCTTTAGGTAAGAACGCATTAGGATTTAGGCAGGCCATTTAAAATTCCAAACAGTTAAATTCCATGCTACTGAGGTTTTAATGAAACTTAGCTAAAGAAAACTATGTACTTCCAAAAGTCTAATACTATTCTGAATACTGTATAATATTTAAGTGATCTTATAGGAAACCATAAAAAGGAAAAATCCTCTATAAAGTTATATATATTGACAACTTATCTACATTAGTTTCTGTGGTTAGAAGTGGCCCTAGATATTCACCATTATTTCAAAAGTTTCCTGAACTTGTATTTAATAATTTAAAATGCAGCACTGCAAACATTAGCATGGAATTTGTAGCTCAGCCATTTTCTGTCAGACTTGTGTAAAGGAAATGGTAAGCAGCCTTGATAAACTAATAGAAAAGTCCTGGTAAAATCCACTTCATTTTTCTGGCACTGTAGAGACCATGCCATCAAATGGTAGCAAAAATTACTTCTACCAGTACAATATAAGGCATATCCTGACAGCAAAAGCCTGGATCAAGGATCAGCTAAGTGCCATGTGCATAAATCACCTTGCTTTAAACTGATACAACTGTCTGCCCACATAAATTTTAAAAATGGTTTACATACTTCTCAATGGGAAGAGGATGAGGTCCAGAGACAGAGAGTTTGTAGATGAACATAAGAAATTTTCGAAATGCTTCAAAGAAGGGCCAGTGTGAAAGAAGGCAGATACATTTGTTAGAATTGATAGACTTGGAAGTAATCAATTTCCTCTCTACAGCTGTCAAGAGACCCAGCTGCAATTGTTGATTTTTTGTTAGCAATTCCCGAGGATAAGGCTCATAAAACTGAATTGCAGCGCCATAAACCTAAAAAGATAAAGAAAAACAGCTAAGCAGATCTGCTACTAAAAAGAAGCCTGTGTGAAGCACTTTTGAGGCAAACTTAAGCCATTGGTGTTTGCACACATACTGTAATTTTTTTGTTGGCATTCTCAAAGCTACTTTCTATTAATGTAACATGCATAAAGTACTCTTATAAAAAGGTAAACTCTTCTGGAGTCTTGTGTCTCCCTTCCTCTTTTTCTCCACAGCATTTTCCTCAACAAAATGTTGACAGATAGTAAAATAAAGAAAACAAAACCAAACATTGAGGACTATATATATTAACTGTATTACACTATATTAAGTCAAATCGTATCAGAAAATGCTCGTGTTCAATAATACTTCTCTACTGCTTCTCTACTTCTCTACACTAACCAAGAACATTTATTTTGGATTTGAGTTTACTTATTTCATTACATAGATCCCGATCTTTTCTAACATTCTCTCCTTATTTATCAAACTTTCCGTATTTAACTGAACTATTTTGGCAAGCTTATCAAAAGGCAGAGGACAAGGAGAGGTTCACCAGCTTTCAGAAAAAAGGAGCCTGGGAGGTACTGCATTCATCCTTGTTATATCACTATTAATATCATGGCAAAATATTTTTTCTTCCTGGTTAGAAATAGACAAGTATGTACATTTTTCTAAAGGGGAATCTAGACAGAGCATGACAAAAATCACAATCAATATTTGTTAAGACCTCTTCCATAATTTAGGCTGTCATCATTGAGTCAAGCTGTTATCTAATCACATATTACATTTTCTTACTCCCTCACATAGTTTACATACACTTATAGATGTTGCTTATAGTTACACATTTATAGTGGTTGAAGGAATAGCTGATCGACCCATATCAAACAGGTGCTCCCTTGTTTCACCAGGTGCATCCATAATCCCATAGTCTTTGCCTATGGTTGCCACCAATCTATTGAATGTGGGCCAAATCCTGGTATAGATTAGGCAAACTCTTCATGATCTGAGTTTATCAGATCAAATCACCTGAATTTTTAGTCTCCAGTGCCCATAAGATCTTGGGGGCCCTTCAGATGCTACTATTCAGCACAAACTTTTCTTCTTTTTGGTGATTATTTCCTCTTGGTGATTATTTCTCTATTCACACCTATACAGCTCATTTACATAGACCTCCCCACAGAGATTCTTTTGCAAAAATCATGGGAAATATATAAGGACATAAACATTATTAACACACACGATAATCAAACATCCCCTTAACAAGTACATCCCCTCCTTTTTGTTGCTAGCAACATCTTGTTTGAAAGAACAGGAAAATTCTGGCCCTGTTGACTGTGATATGTCTAAGTACATAGTTTTGCTTCTGTGGGACTAACCAACTCTCCTAGTTATTTCTTGTTTGGGCTCTTGCTTCTTCTTGCAAGAAAGCTTTAAATGTATGCTTTTCTCAGGGAAGTACATAGCAATTTCTTTTATGGTATTTTTCAAAAAAAAGAAAAAGTCTATTTTACTCTGTACCTATCAACCATTTAAATTAAAATACAATTTTTTAGTGTGCAACCATACCTTTTCTGCAGAGGAACAGGTCAGTACAAATGTTGAGAACACTGGTAGTGGATATTTGGTCTGTGGATCCCAGCATTCAATAGTAGCTCCCATAGGAAGGCAGAAGAGAGGTACAGAATCTGACAATGGAAATGACTCATAGTTCTCCTGAGGATATCTGAAAATTAAGCCTTGGAAAAAGAAGAAAATGTACATTTGATCTGACAATCTTCAATAACATAACAAATATATTTTTCACACTGCATACCAAAATCTATGCCTTAGCTAAGATGCTAAGAGCATCTATTCTTCATAATAGATGAAGAATATACATATACAGAAGATAAGTCTCTCATGGAAATTTTAAGCTTAGAGTTTCCCTTACGGCAATCACTCAGTAAACTGTAAAAATTAACTAGCAAAGATTTTTACATTAACCCTATTGGAAATAACCTCTGCTACTAAAATGTGCCATTGAAGGGGATTATATTACAAAGAAGTTCTACAAAAAAGTGATAATATATCCACTGTAGCAACAGTAGTAAGATCTGATGAACAGGCTGACCACATTTTCTGCTAATCAGTTTAAACATTCTGTATTAGCAACTTAAATATAGTTTAGAAAACCTAATAAACTGTCGCTGTAACACCACCTGCTAGAATGTATGCACACAAACCTCAGCTTACTATTGCTGCTCCTCTAATTATTTTATGACACACTGATTTTGTTTTCTATGCTTTCCACTCACAGTTGGTGGTTCATTCCTTTCAAAGAAATTTCTTAAGTTTAACATGTAATAGAAACAACTACTGAAAGATTTTTTTTCTTGGACTTTTTCAGGAAAAAATATCACTGGCAACACATTAAACTAAGTTACAAATCTGAGATTTAAAAGAAAAGACTTTCCTGTTGTTCACTGTTTGGAATGTTCTTCACTTTACTAAAACAACAGGAAAGAGATAGGGAACAGAAAAGGAAAAGAAAAATGTTTAATTTTCAAGTTAAACGCAAGACAGTGTACTGGCTATGAGATATAAAAGTAAACAGGAATAACATTGTCTAAAATTGCCATCTATTCCTTCTTTTCCATCATCACCATAGGTAACATGTGAAGTCTCTTGTTATATCTTAAATGCTTGCTATTCTTTCTACTAATGCTTCAAAGCTACCAAATCTGTCATGATACAAACTAAATTAATACAAAGCAATGTCATTCCTTGCCCACTTTTTGTCCAAGAAAAGTTAGGGAATCAAAGACAGCTTTGTTGATTTCAGTTAACATGAACAGAATTTTGATTTTACAGCATTTAAGCTCTTTTAATTATTTCAACAGGCCATTTAAATACTTCTTTTAGCATGTTTACACAGTCTGCTTCTAAAACTACTTACCAGCTTTATACGCTAGAGAGTTAGAAGCTGGCACAGACTTCTTATAGCAAAGGTACACACTGGAACCCCACTGTAAGACACAAATACTGCCTTAGAGCAAACAAGGACTACAAGAGGCAGCATAGAAATCAGATATAAGCATTCAAATGTTTATACCAAATAAAAAAGACAATTAAATACAAAATGTTAAAGAATAAAATCATTACAGATTCTAATGGGAAACTCATCAATGAGAGTAAAATTCTAAACATTTTCACTGGAAGCTTTTACGGTATTTCTGTGAAATGATTTACAGTGTTCTGATTGTCTATATTCTACTATTTGAGAAATTTCATGTTTCAGCCTCAGAATACTAAAAACAAAAAACAGATTAAAAAACAATGGGAAGGAGAAAAAAAAGGAACACATGAATAGACTATAAACAATTACTATTCTTACCATTCTTTTGCTTTTCAGTAACATGCTATTAATAAGGAAATCAACAAGTGTTTGTGCTTCATACTGCATGACAGTATTTTTAAGAAGCAAAAAAATGGAGGGAAAAAAAAAAGGGAGGGGGGGTTAGTTTGAGCCAGTTTGAATAAATCCTTCACAGCACCAAAGAAAAAATCAGAAGGCCTACAGAAGTTCCTCACACAGTATATGAAATGAAATAGTTATGATACAGCAGTATAGCACAGTCACAACAGAGCTAGCAAGTTGAGAGCTTTGGGTTCTTCCTCTTTCCTCTCCTTCCCCCAAAAAGACAAACTTAAATTCTTACCATGCCACAATTTAAATTCTTATCAACTTTGCAGAAGGTATGAGGAGGGGTTTCTCCTTTGCTGGTAACAATAACACAGATATCGGTCACTGCCAATGAATTCTGAGGCCGTACTGAAGGAGCCCTTCGGTAAGTGATAAAGATCCGTTGAGAAGAAGCCGAACTATTGTTAACATTGGCACAACGACCATAAGGAGTAGCTTGAATCACTTCACATCCTGAAATTATACGATCCTTCCCTTCATACAAAACTCTGCAGAGAGCAGTGAGGGAGAAAAAAAAAAAAAAAAAAAAAAGAGAGAGAGAGAGAGAGAGAGAGAGGGAGAGAGAGAGAGAGAGAGAAGACCAATATATTATGCAAATTCAAATATATAAAGTTATTTGTGCAAATTCACAGAAATCATCTATCTAGCAGTCAGTGGCTTTGCATGAAGCCACTACACTACTCTAAGATGAGTTTCAGATTTTGTCCTTGTGCATGTCCATGAAGCAAAGGAATTTTAAGGTATGTATGCCTGCTAAAGAAAAACTATGGGAAAAAAATTGTAACCATAAAAAAAGAAAAATCATTAATACCCTTTTAAGCTTATTTTTAAAAATAAAATCTGGAGAGAGAGAAGATTCCCTAGATAAATTTTTAGAGAAACAAATCAATGAAGATTTATACTCATAGTTTATATATCAGTTCTTTAGAAAAAAAAAAAAAAGATGAAAAAAATCAATTCCACAGAAAGGGCAGAAACAGTAACTACTTGTTCTGTATTCTTTGAAAGCAGAAGACCTCTTACGATCCTGTACAGCAGATATATGCACACTATTTTCTGCTTTCTTAATCATCTAAGTCTCATGGTTTATTTTACTAAATTACTGCTTAGATCATTGTATTCTTACAAAAGCAATCCAAAAAAAATGCATCAAAAAAACAATAAAACAAACGAAAAAAAATGTAAGATCCTCCACAGCACTTAAATGAGGTACATCCTTGCACCGAAGCTTTCCACACATATAAGCACTGGTACAGAACCACGGAACCATGACAACAAGGATGGAGGTTAAACTTTAATTTTAAAGCATGTATGACTTAAGATACACATACATAGGGCAAGACTCTACCTTTATTTCCACACCCAAAGGAGTAAGGATTCCATTTACTTGATTCTTCAGAATATGTACATAATACCTGCCACTTTCAGATTAGTTTACAGTTTTACAATGCACAAGATTTAGAATAAAGATAATGCATTAATATATATATGTATTTACTTTTTCAAGGATTCTGCTCTGTAGCTTCCAACCTGTTTCACAATTTTGCTTTTAAACAAAACAAACAAAAAAAGCAGACAGAATACAGTTAATTGTTCCAAACTATCCTGGGTTAAATATGTCACTTACTATTAGTAGATATGTATTTGAAAAATTCAAGTATATAAAATAAAACATATTTTAAAGTAATGTCAGAACAATATACCATGAAGTTTTCAAAATTCATGAAAAGACTACCAGTCATCTTTTAACTAAAATATACAATTACTGTTCATCCTGATTCCATGAATCAATTCTGAATATCTGGTATATTCCAAAAGTATTTGGAACACTTTTCAAATAAAGTCATAGAATAGTTTAGCAAAGCACAGGAATTTCACGAGCTGGAATTATACTGAAGCAGTTATCAGGCATCATGTACATTAATTCAGCTAGTTCTTGTAAAACTATATTCTATCCTTCAGTAAGTATTTGAGTTTGTAGACTCTTACACCACACTTGATAAATTTAAACAACAGGGTGGTAACACTGCTGAAAAGAGCAAAACATGGATATTGCTACAGAAAGTTCTAAGTCAAATATCTTGGAGAGAAAAAGAATCTTACATTCTGCCTTTGTTATCTATTTCATAGAGTTAAAAAAAAAAAAAAAAAAAAACAGTGGAAGCAACTGTTAGGCCACTTCACTGAGGCATCAGCATAAAGATCTGTTTTTACATAAACTCTTCACATCACTTCCTTATATTAATCAGAATGGAATTTAACAGATCAGTTTCCTGTGGAAGCTTTCTTTTCACTTCAATGTTATTTCAATGTTATGCATTTAAATTCTGGGGGGAAAAAATTTAACTTATTTCAGAAATATTTTTCAAATGACAGCTTTTGAGAAGGAAACTGTATAGTGTTTAGTAATATTTATAATTAGCCATTTATCTGTTAATGCCAGCAGCATAATTAAAATATTTGTAAGTACTCCCACAGAGATACCTGAAGATTCAAGAAATTTAGCTGTGTAAATAATTCTGAGAGGCAACGGACTGACTAGTTTTCAAGACTGCAACAATAAAGTCCCTTCAAAAGCAAAAAGATCTTGCCCAAACCTGCCACCCCCACACACCACACATAAAGTAGCATTAGTATCATTAAAAAACAAACCATTCCCCAATTTCATGCCTAACAATGACATTAAGAAAACAAAGAAACAAGCAAAAAAAAAAAAGAGAGAGAGAAAGAAAGAAAAACAAGAATTGATCATTCATAACAAATAACTTTAGCGATCCAGGCCAAAACATTAAGAAGTCATATGCTGAATATTCAACTTGACATTCTGTGTACGCAAAATTCTGAAAGCAGCTTACTCCTACTTATTTCAGCTTCTCAATATCTGCCTTCATATTTATTAGTAACAAGCAGGTCAGGTTAAGACTTGTTTCTTGCTACTAAGCTTATGTTTTGGCCTTAAGCCTAAGTACATCTCATTCACTACATATGCTAGCGACTTCAATGGAGTTTCATCCCAATAAAATTTTAAACCTACAGTTTCTTCCAGATGCAAGACATACGTCTAGTATCTTTTCAAAAGCGTGTTTCATATTGTTGTGTGAATTCCATCCATGACCAGTTTTACTGGATTTAAAAGTATGCCTCCATGAATCAGATAAGTATTTAGAAGGTAAATGCTGCCTTCTTGCAAATACAGAGTTTTCTTTACGCTAATATTTTTGACTGCTCTTCTGGAAACCATTTCAAAACAGACTGTTGCAACTTTGCATAACTTGGGTCTGCTCTCCATTTTTATTTCTCCCCTATTTCCAGCTGGATTTCTGCCCTGTATAATCCTACACAAAATAGCTCTTTACAACAGCTCTTCCATTTCTTTAAGGAAGAGAAGGAAGTATGCAAATATTAGAAAACAAACGCACAACACTAAGCAATAGGGGAGAACAGAAACATGGGCTTAAAGAAAAGGGAGAGGATTTAGGTATACCACATTATTATTCATCTAGACATTCAATTGACTATTTTTCTCATATTAGCCTCAGCTGTTTCAAATGATACTGCCATTGCCACATAGGTGAATTTCAGGGCACCATGGAAGATGCTGGCTATTGAGAGTATCTTCCAGCTTCTCTTCATACTGAGTTCAGTACTCCTGCAGGCAGTTTCAGAAGAGAGGCTGCAGAATGACATGCACCCCTGGCACAGAATCCCTAATCAAAAGTTCTATCCTACTGAAGAAAATCAGTATTTCCTGCAAGGAAAGTTAAGTAAAATTTGCACTGCTTGGCACAAGAAGACTCACATTCATTCCTAAGAATTTAAGGAACAACTCAGCCCCAGCTCAGTCTTTTCTATAGTAAGTGTTACAAATCACCATTCTATATTCATAACTGAACTGGAAAAAAAAGTACATAAATCATAGAATCATAGAATGCCTAAGGTTGGAAGGGACCTCTAGAGGTCATCTAGTCCAACCCCCCTGCATACGCAGGGCCACCCAGAGCACGTGGCACAGGACTGCATCCAAGCGGGTCTTGAAGATCTCCAGAGAAGGAGACTCCACAACCTCTCTGGGCAGCCTGTCCCAGTGCTCTGTCACCCTCACTGTCAAGAAGTTCTTCCTTAAGTTCCCATGGAACTTTTTATGCTTCAATTTGTGGCCATTTCCTCTGGTTCTGTCAATGACCACCACTGAAAAGAGGCCAGCCCCATCCTCCTCACTCCTTCCCTTAAGTGCCTTAAGGTATTTATACACGCTGATCAGGTCCCCTCTCAGCCTTCTCTTCTCCAGGCTGAACAGGCCCAGCTCCCTCAGCCTCTCCTCATAGGGCAGATGTTCCAGGCCCCTGATCATCCTTGTGGCCCTGCGCTGGACTCTCTCCAGCAGCTCCACATCCCTCTTGTACTGTGGGGCCCAGACCTGGATACAGTACTCCAGATGTGGCCTCACCAGGGCTGAGAAGATTTTTTTAAGATTTTTTTCCTCAGATTCTGCACCTCTAGCTCATCCCTATTTCTGGAATGTTGGCAAAATATCTGGAAAAGATGTAGTACAATATATAGTAAATAAATTATTTACAGACCTGTAAACTTAAGATACTTAATCTTTTATCTACATGCAAGTGAAGGAGCTTAGAGAGTACTCATCTGAGGATCAAGTCTTTATTCTTCCCGTTAAAAAAGCAAATACCCACTAGCAGTACACGTACAAATATGGCTGACACAGCCTTTAGAAATTTGAGGATTGCATGCCACAGCAAATGCAACATCCAGAAGCTTGTACATGGCCCAGCTGTATGCAAGTGAGGACCTGCAGTAGGAAGTCACACTAGCAGTTTACAAACACATGAATTTAAGATTCAGAAATGCAGAATAGGAAGGTGCCGAAGGAAAGAGTGGAGGATATAGAAATAGAGAATACGAGGAAGGTAACACTACAAAATAATCACTAAAAAACCTCCACTCCCCACAGAGCACTACCATGAAATAGGCCTGGAAGGATATATCTGCTTGTATATAAATATACACGCAAGCATATTTACCAATAATCACAAGATTATGGATAAGGCCACTTCAAAGTACACACTCCTATATTTCTTTATTTAGTACATCTACTATGAGCATATGAGACAACTTAGCAACAGACTTTTTACCATTAGGATAAAATATTCTTTCACATAAGGTTGCTTAAAAAAAAGTGCTTTCAAACTAGATACTCGACATACTACATCTCTTGCCTCAACCCCACTTCCATTTGAAGGTACGGAAATTCACAAAAAAATTCCTCTCACAATCTTTTGCATGTAGTTTCAAAACAGTGGGAACGACAGGGGGAACATGTTCACATGCATCATTGCTTGCAGAGAAAAGCCTGCCATAATTTATTAATTGTAACATCCGAACTAAATTCTTCTGTGCAAAGTAAATATAAAATGCATGGTACTTGCCAAATATATTCTTCACCAATATTTTTTAAAAGTGTATTTGTAATGAAAACTTTTAGTCGGTCTACTATTTCTCTATTTTGTTGCACAGCAGGATCTACTGCTCTCTATGAAAATAATCCAAGCACTTAAATTCCTAAAATTGTGAAGGACATGAATATATGCACTGGCAAAGTCCTTTCCAGAAACCAAGAGAATTCAGTACATACTCTTAGGATTCATCCCATCCCCATTCTCCTTTACTTTCCTCCTGCTAAAACTTACTTGTCACATAAATAACTGCATACTTAACTGTATACAAGTTCAGATCCCATTATAGGAATCTTGCAGTGTCAATCACACACAGAAGAAAACTACTTTAAAAAACAAAGGACATTACTGGAGAATATTAGAAAATAATTTAGATAATAAAGCTTTGTGCTATGCCATGGTTTATTACACAACTTGAACAAACCTGCACAGATCTTACGTAATTAATTTCACTACTAACATTTCACTACTATTTTTCCCCAACTACACTATACTTTTTAGTTAGCATCGATCAAGTGGAGTAAATATACTGTGTAAATATACACAGTTACCATTCTGGCATTATGCTTGACATGCTTTTACATAAAAATGAAATTAACTTCCCACAGCCTAGATACAAAGATATTTATGTCTCCAGTCCCATTTTATTACTTACTTAATAATTAAGGAAGGAAAATCATGCATCTCAATTTATCACCACTGCAGAAATTCCCCTCACCTAATGCTCGTCTTTTTCTAATCCCCTGCCAAAGAATTCTTCAATGTCCCTTCCCAAAGCAGAGCAGCAGCAGCTGTGATGTATGCAGGAATTTAGACAATCCAGTACAATAATACTGCAAGCATTACCATAAGTAATAGTAATTACCTCACTGATCCAGCAGTACAGAGTACAACATTCACCATCTCAACTTCTTGAGACACTTTTCAATATTGGTCCTTGAATACTTGCACTAAATGCAGTATTTTAAAAGTCATAAAATTAGTTCAGAGCTTCTCTATGCAGGTGGTCAATCAGCATTTACCAAGCATGGAACTTCAAGTACTCATAATGTCCAGCTACGCAGTTCTGAACTTTTTCCCCTGCAGTTTACCAGCCTAAATGCTTCCATTTTTTAAATACAGTTAACTATTGAAAATACAGTAAAAATTGATAACAAAGTTTCAAAAATTTTCATTTAACTTTAAGCACCTAAGTTGCATTGTCTTTCTCCAAAGCTTTATTTGTAGAGTCACAGAAGCTACTAAAATTTACTTTGCTCATTCTATATAGTAACATCGGCATGAAGAAAATAGTGGAAAAGACTAGTTACTTTGAGATAAGCTCTGATGCTAGTTCGGATTTCAGAGCTATGAATTAACAAATTTCAGACAGAAAATGCTTCCCTTTTATTGAAACCTTAAAATTCATTTATTCAACCTTTGGAAATTAAAAAAGCAGCAGCCTCAAATACTTCCCAAAGGAAGCATTAATTCTGAAACACCAATCTGCTTTTAAAAGAAATATCTTAGACCTATAATAACCTTTTTTTTTCCTTCCATTTACACATTTTTTTTTCTACTCTAAAAGCAGGGTCTGTTTTAAACCTTAGCAAAAAGAATCTACAAATGTTTCTGAAGAATGATGAAATAGTTTTGACTTACTGGTCAACAGAATATTGCCCATAAGAGTTTTTGTATCTAGTCAAGAGATCAAATGTCAATTAACTTCAAAAACATTTACAAGTGCCAGACATCAGTGAGGAAACAGAACGAAATATATTTAAGTATTTAAATAAGAACCACGTACAAATCTAAATTTCGGGCATCAAAAAGCTGTGGTTTAATGAAATACTAGTACCATCAGAGCTGCCAAGAACCTACACAATCTAGGATTTGTAGCCAATCATGGCAGAATTTGTAAGTAACTTTGCAAATACTCTGATCTGACAATAAGATGGACTACAGGGTTCTAGGTAGATGGATAACCTTGATGCACTTTCATTCAATATTCTACCATTGTTAAGGGGTACCTTTCATATTAAGCACTAAAATAACTTCCATTATGTAACCATTTTTGTCTCCTAATTTTGGGGTTTCTACTACACCATTTGTATACGTTTAATTCTGTGCTATTCCTTCTTGCCTTTCATAAAACTACACTTTATTTCTCCTATTTGATTTGCTCCGTTATATATATATATATATATATATATAAAAAATATATCTTATATCACTTTAAACATTATCATTCTTCCTTCTAAACATTATCATTCACTTCTTCTGCCTCAGTTATCTCAGAAAAAAATATTAAACACAATAAACAATATAGCTCTGAAGAAAATATTTTTTTAAAAGTATCCTGATACTTGTCTTTCATTATCATCTATGAAAAGTAGTAACTTATTATTGAAGGATGAACTGAACAGTTACAAAAATCTTACCCAATATCAATAAGAGGTGGTTTGTCCCACCCTCTCTTGTAGCAAAGAAAAAGCTCCGGACTCTTAAGACTCCCATAGTTTAAATTTGCTTGAAGGGCTGTAGGGGTGGCTTCAACACAAGTATATCCTTCTGGAACTGTCTCACCAGCTGATTTAATTATCACAGCAATGTCTGTAATTGGCTTTGTTCTCTTTGTTTCATTGTGGCTTATTTCTTGGTCCTGGAGAGACGTGGTATCTGTATCAGTGAGCCCTGCTACCACGAAATAGTCAGCCACTCGTGGACCTTTATCTTCTATCATGGTTACGTCAGTAATTCCTGGGGAAAACAGACAGAAATCAAATACTCTACTTTCATATCAAACTTCTTCCCCCAACAACTAGTACAATTAAAAGCCTTTAAAGAAGCAAATAAAAATACAGAATTGCAGAGATTTCATGAAAATTCAAGGACAATTCCACAACAAATCTTTTCATTTTTATTGCTCATAATATTGCACTATAGGAATTAGATTCCCTTTCTACTACCACAATAGGTACATTTTAGAACAAGAATGTTTTCAATCCATCTTCAAGTGAGATAAAGAAGAAAAAGCTCTTATAAGACAAGAGATATAGAAGGTTGCTCTGCATAAGATACTGAACTACCCAGATTCTTCACATAAATAAGTTAATGCAAGTAACTCTTACTAAAAGCCACATTTTACTACCATCACTCTGAGTAATCTGATTACAGAAGGGAGAAAATTAACAACACATGTTTGTCAGTTTACCCTCAGCACATTTTACCGATTTTGCTTTAGAATTTATATTTTGAGATATGTAACTGGCAAATGTAACATCTGGAAACTGTTTACAAAAATAACACATCGAAAAGCACATCTCATCAGCTGATCAGGCAGTACAAATCATTGTTCAGCTACACATTCCAAATCTGGAAAAAGTTGTTCTCCCAATAGCCTGTTCAGTAATGTTCACTAACCTAATTTTAAAATAGAAAAATAGATTTTATATTAAGAGCAAAATTAGCTGTCAATGATCTGCCCGAGTATCATAGGTGCAATCCCAGCTATCTCTGAGAAAGTTGAGAGCAATACTTGAAGAGCAGTTATCAAACGATCACAGTAATAATCTACACTTACATGGAAGTAGAGTCCACCTACTTTTGGGTCCCATGTTTCCACCATGAGAACTTTTGGACTGCATTACAAATCTAAGCAAAAATAAAGTCTTGTTTCTGCCTCTGAATACAACGCTGTAGATCTCTTAGCTACAAGGGACCAACACCATGTGAATTAAAATCAAGAAGTTTTATGTATTTATTACACTCTAATCTGATAACTACAGAAACATTAGTGGTTTAGGGAAGAAGGTATAATACTATTTTTGCAATCCATCTTCTCTTCCATCTCTTACCAGCTTTTACTGAAGTCATATTGAAAAGGTATTTTACCTCTTCGCACTTCACAAGACTTCTAACTTACTATCAGAATGCTGAGTAGTCAGCTGAAGAAAAATTATCATCAGTTATTCATATCCAGCAGACTTGGAATAATTCTTGATGTAAGATTATGCAACCACAGCATTTACAACCATGCTGTAGTTTCTTCTAGTGGGAAGAGAAGGCAGGGAGAAGGAAGATACAAAATGCTCATATTCACACAAATCTGTAAAACCTGTTAGTCCAAATACCTTAACTTTGGAGTTATTAACACTGAACATGTAACTTTTCAAACTCTTTTCATCTTGAAAGAAGAGAGCCTTCATCTTTCAAGAGTCTTCTGCAATATTTTTCTGTGGTGATTTGCACCACATTGCTTCAGTGTCCTCTAAACTCTTTGGCTAACAGCTTTATAAGGTAATCTGAAAACAGAGAACCTGGGAAGTGTCTGGCTTCCCCAAAACAGTACAGGGATAGCAAATTACAGAACTGAGTTTTCTATCATAAAATATACAGGTCTTCTATTCACAGATACTACAATGTTTGTTCACTTTTGTCGGGTGTCTGGTACCTAATCTTCCTGGAAGAATACAAAAAGTTATCTAAAAACCATAATTCCTTGTGAAACTTCTGAAAGACTTTTGACTACAGCACTTCCTGCAGTTGATTCTGTTTAAATACTGTGGTGAAAAATATGGCATTAGTGATAAGCCCTTTACAGATAACTAAATCTGCACAGGGTTACGGATTTGATTTAATCTCATATAAATCTTTGTTTTCGTTAAAGGAGATGGTCCCTCCTCATTTTGCCACTGTTCATTCCCACATTATTTTTTTTATGCAGAACTAGAGCCTATGTGGCAAATGCCCTGGCTAAGTGCTAGCCTGGCAAGGCCTGTTTACTGTTCATCTAGAGCAGTTCTCCAGAGATTCAATGTGTCAGCACAAAAGCAGTAGCTGTGTGCCCCTTTCAGCAGCAGCAGCACTGGCATCACTGCATTAACCATAAAACTGCAAGGCCCAAATTGCTTCAGCCTTTTCCACATTAAAAAAATGTCACGAAAACACACACACACACACCTATATTATATGCCATGTTCTAGAAAGGATTAGATAAAACACACATCCTACCAAATTACAGAACATGCTTCCAAAATAGCTGAAGTAGTTAGCCTTTTTAAAGCCGAACGTATTTTTAAACTGGTCCGGTCTTCACTATTCGCAAGGTGTTCAGGCAGCTTAGTATCACACACTCTCAGTGAAAATATTAAAATCGCTCTCCCACATTTATTGTTAGTGTACAGAGTACAAAATAAAACACTAACAGTAAACATCAAAAGCCTCAAAACAGCTGTTTTTAGTCACAGTTGTAGTTTCCAGTATCATGCTGCAATGTTAGCTCTTAGAACATTTCTAAAAGAGATAGTCTAGCTTTCCTGGGTATGCAAAGGAAGAGGAAAAAGAAAATAATCAAACAAATTAAATACAAAAATTTAGAAAGCATACAAACAAATAGAATCTCCTACCAAGTTTTCACCATTGGGGGGCAAAAAAGCTGTAGCAATTGGTTACAAAAGATGATACCATTTTTGCTATGATTTTATATTTTTTTTAGCTATGGAAACTCTGTGTAGTATGTGCCAGGGAGAAGTCAAATTCACAAGACACAAGACAATGCAGCTGAGAAACTTGGCATGCAAGCCTCATATGTCAGCACAACATTAAGAGTATTTTTCAGAATGTCCGAGTCCCTTCAAACAGTTCCACCACAAGGATAAGCAAAGTAAGGTATCAAGTAAGCATTACTCAACTCTTCAAAGATTTATTTTTCTATTCTATCAATGGGACCTCCCAAGAGAGACCTAAAAGTAATAATTCTTAATTAAGCCATAGTTGCCTTCTTTAATGCAAGAGTATTGTAAACACACAGCTGTAAATTACACCGTAGCCATCTAAACAAATAGAAATAGGATCTTCAACTGTTCAGTTAACCATTTCTTAAATGCATTTAAGTCAAGAACTGAATATATATTTAGCAATAAATGCTTATCATCCCCACGCACTACAAAACCCCAGAAAGCACAGAATAAGTGTTCAGCTATTTCTCTCCAATGCTCCATTTAATTTTGACTTCTCATGTCTTTTACAAAACTGCAACGTAATTTTTAAGATGTTTCCATGATGTTCCATCAACAAAATAGACTCAATTTAATATAGGTCAGATCTCTTTCTTAAGGAGATATTTTTTATAGTGAAATTGTCTTTCTGAGAAGTTTTCCATTCTTATGACCACCAAAATACAAACAGAAGTTGCCTTAAATTTCACTGACTGCTCTCTGAATCATCAGTTAGATTTTTCTTCCAATACAGCTCAACTGCAATTACCTGTATTTTCAATTAGCGAGAACGACCACACAAAGAAATTTTCTTGCAAAGAGAAGGAAAAAAATGTGAGCACAAGTTACAAGCAGCCCCTATGAAACACAGGTGACTACAGTACTTATAACACAACTATATTTCCTATATTACAAAATTATAAGCTTTTCAATTCCAAAATGATTATCAGGAGGATTTAAAGTTCTCAGCCTTCATTTACAGAGATCACCTGCTGAAGGCTCCTGTTCCTGTATAAAAGTTGTATTCTATGCTACCTGCAAAATATAGAAAAGGGAGACTTTTCTAATAACCATTCTTTGGGGGAAGTTTAATTCAATAACACATAATGCTCTGAGTAATAGTAAGTATTTATGATAATGGATTAGCAGCTGCATTCACTGTGGTGTAACTCTTCTTAATTTAATTCACTAATACCACCATTTGCTTTTCTATTGTGCTTGTTACTTGCAGTCAAGTAATGTTGCCTTGAGAATTCTCCATAAAAAGATTCTGAACAGTAAATTTCTGAGATTTAAATGACAGAAAGAACATGCCTGCTCCTCTTAATAATAATAATAGTATTGAAAAAGAGAGTATTTTCAGAACTCATATCCAAATGCCTTGAATTTCTTAAGAAATTTATTTGTGTCCTACAATACTGTTTAATATCAGAAAGCTGCTGACAGGACATACCTGAAGCTTACATCCAAAGAATTTTAGCTATTTACAACACCAGAGAGCAGAAGATAAGCCTTTTATTTCACTGCTTTAAGTTAATTTAAGACAGTAGTCATTGAAAGAAAATGTTATTTTGTGCCTTATGTCTGGATTCCTCCTAGGTGCTATTAACCTAGGTCAATCTCAATAATTTCTAACGTCATTGTTAAAGTTTCTCAGAAATGGAATCAGGAGATCTGGCAAGAGGAATGTATGACTCAAAGGTCTTCCAGGTATTCCAGAGAGTATTTAAAATATATCTTAGACACCACCACAACCAGTTCACACCAAATGGAGAACAGGTGCAGTAGTAACTTAAGAACCATGAACACCCATAAAAGCCTAATATTTTACTTCACAGCCTAAGCAACAGGGCTTAGCTGAACGGAGAACCACAGTGCTGCAGCTATTTTATTTTCAGGATCAAACTGTTACTAGTACATTGCCATGTTCCGATATGTGTGGGCCTAGCATATTGAATCCAAAACGACTATGCTGTTTCTGAACCAATGCATAGTTTCGACCTAACCAAAAAAAGGTGGTGGACTAAAAACAAAAGAAAAACAAACAAACAATCAACAAAACCCAACCCATTACCAGGACCTTTAATCTTAGTAGAGGCCACTTTTTAAGAGATTTATATTTACTACAACACTTTAATTCCTAGTAAGTCATGGCACATATAAAAAATTTCTCTCTGAAGAAATGATTAAGCAACTGAAATTTAGAAGTTCAGATACTGACCTGCTCTAAACCTAACAATATTATAGCAATAAATTGGATTTGATAGACCAGCACAAATCTAGAAGTAAATGGAACAAGGATACACACTTTTGGCAAACTGACAAAGGGAAACATAAGCTGCATAAATGCAAAAAGCAGCCAGAAGTGGGAAAGAATGTTTCTTACAAAAGACATATCTGGTAAGTCAAATACAGATGTCATGCGTGCATGACATTATTAAGAAACTGTTCTTTGTAACTTGTGCGTATGCAATCACTTCGAAGTAAAAACCTCCACATTTCATACATAAGAAACAGGGAACAACAGTCATTTTAGAGTTAAAGAAAAAAAATTAAAAATATCTCCTCACAACTGAAACAGGTTTACTGCTACATACAGTCTTATACTTTCAGTATACATTGTACTCTACTTATCTCTGAGAAAAAGACGGCTTCAAGGTTTGTTTTTAGAATAATGTCTTTCTTGTAACCTCTTCCTTTATGACCCCCTGAAGAGTCAGAACTAAAATTTTCTGGTCCTAAATCCAAAGTTTTAACCCTAAATAATAAATAACAACATTTAAGCTACAAAGTTTTTTTTTTTTTCAGTCCATTTGCAATGTAGTCAAGGTCCAAATTATCTAAATAACTGAAAATACTGATGAGCATATTGTCACAGAATTGACAAATTTTAGAAAATCTTTAAAATTTAAAGGTTCTCTAAAAGTAAGTAATGAATAACCCATGACTTTGCAATCTACTAACCTACAAAGTTGACTGCCATTTTCTTTTTGATTCTGCTTATGACCACAACTACAATGGAAATTACCATGTGGCAGTGTGCATGCAGAAATAACTGAAGCACTTATAAAAGATGCAATATTACCCCTATAACATAGAATAGTTTTTGAACTAGACTGCTTTACTGGAAACTAAAAATCTTACTACAGAATGAATAAAGACTTCAACACCTTCTGTTGAATGTCGCTGGCATCCGCTCTGTAAAAAAGTGGTAGAGTTATAATTTTTCTATGATGTAAATGCTAAACAAAATTCAAGAATCCCAAATAAACGTTTTGTATTAGAAACAAATTACCTTGGCTATTGGCAGTAATCAAACTGAAAGAACAATAACATATACTCTTTTTTAATGTTTGTTTATTCCTAAAATAAACTGGCCTAATCACTAGAAAAGACACTCTATCTCATAAATTAATTCAAAACTCAAAGTTTCCACTGGATGGATCAAGACTGTTTCAGGAAGTCATCTGCAACACTTGAATTGCAGCCAGCAAGTTTATCAAGTAAACCAAGCATTACTGTATTTTCTGAACACTGAGCTAGGGAAAACTTACAGTCTCTAACACAGACTTTACTGCAACCAATCCTGGTCTCCACTGCAGAACGTAACAACCAATGGAGGTAAGCCTTTATACAGATAACTTCTCCATCATTTGTAATGCACTAACCATAAGGGAGAAAGAAGAGGAAAAGTTTAACCTCTCTAAAAATGCAGAAACACTCATTTCTGTAGTAGAGGAGGGAAAGAAATTTCTTCCTAGCTCTTTATTCAACGTAATGTTTTTATATCTTGGGCTGAGAATAAGTTACATCACTGATGAAGTGAAGGTTGGGAGTGGAAGATCAACTTATCTTACTGCTGTATAGAAGAACCTTGATTTATGCAGTATGAATATCTTACCACAGCAACCAATGAATGTTTTAATATGAGTCACTTTAGAAACATCCACGACCCAAACTAAAAGCCGCATTTAACATACATGTTATAGAGTTGAAATGTATGATCAGCAAAACAGCATACTTAAGTGGTATCAGCTGTACTTTATGACTGAAAATGGTGCGGGAGGGGTGGGAATATTTGCAAATGCCTTTAAAGACATCTTAAAGATGTCTAAAAGAAGCCAAAAATCACTGTAGTTGACAGCAAAATATGCATATGTATATTTATAAAATAATGTTGAACACTTAAGTATTTTCCACGGTAGTTCATAAAAATCAAATTTAAATACAAAGGCCAAATAACAGAAGCAACTATTGCATGTCATGTTTGTACTACTTTTGTAACTAGTATTAAAGAAAGATTGCTAGTTTAAAATACACAAAATTAATTTGGTAATTTCATGTAAGGTTCTGTCTTAAAGCAGAACTGTGCTTTTAGTCATATTATTCTTATGGTTTTAAAGCTCTTCATAACATTATTACCTTTATTATTTGAAAAATCCATTTTTGTCATAATTAACTCATGCATTTGTCTTTCCATTTTTTCAGATTGCCAGAAAATCCAGTTACTATAGCTGCAGAATGAGGCAATAATGCAGGGGCATAAATGGTTGCACCAAAACCAACAAATTTTTCAAATGAAAAGTTTTGCAGTAGTCGTTTCAACAGCTATTTATGAACTATAACTGACTGAAAATATCACTTAATAGACCTCACAGGCTCTTAGACTAAAAGATTAATAGATTTTCCAATTCAGGATGACCCTCAAATCCCAGAAGGATAAAACAGTGCAGGGAAATAAAACTTATTCCAGTCTCTCCTACCTCTACCAAACAGCTTATGTTTTAATACTGTACGGTAATTTCTTACTGTTCAATAGTATAAAGGTTGCAGTGGCTACAGGTAGGCAAGGCCAAAGATAAATTCAGAAGTGACCTACAGAGACTAGAGAAAAAGCAGTTGGAAATAATGAAGGAATGTTTGGTACAACTAAATGAAGTTCTATTGCCAAAGACAGAAAATAGTGACGGAAAACATGTGAGAAGGGAAGGATGATGATCACCAAACAATTCAGCTATATTTATTTACCTAGTGAGCCAGTTTCACCTTGTTTCATTAGTGTTGTACCCAAACTGTTCTCTGCACAATAAAAGATGACAATTACTTTCAGGAATTGGTAAGAAAATAGCCCAAAAGTGTGAAGAAAAAAAAAAGTCCTCAGAGCAAAAGTAGTACTTTATAGACTGCACTTACTGCCTCAGTTGCAAACTTTAAATGTTAGCCCAGCTCACTATTATGTAATGAGTGAAACATCTGCAGCCCTGGAAACATTCTTTGTGAGAGAACTCTTTCTGTAATTGGAAACTACTGGAGCAAAGCCAAATATAGTAGCCTGAAACAAAAATAAAACAGTAAAGAAAAAGTCAAGCGATAACAGTCCTGTGCTTAAATGCCCTCTGAGAGCTCAAACCTCCAAAATGATTTTTTGGTGTTTTTTTTGGAGTGAGAGAGGTCGGACTTTGTTTTGATTTTGAGGGAGTAAAGAGAGAGGAAAAAAATAAGTTTAATTTCAAAGTTACCTGAAGTAAACTGTACATATTTAAGAGCAAGATTTTTCTTGCTTGCTGTCCTCTCTACTAAGCACTAAATTGGTTAAGTATTAGCATTGAAATTATACTACCAGAATCTATAATAACAGATTTACCAGATCTCAGAATCAATGCTTCAGGTTTACTTTTGTTAGCCATCTGCAATACAATCATATGCTTCTTGAAATATATTAAAAATAGGAGAAGGGAAAAGCTTTCACAGAAGACAAGAATTAATAATGTGTTTGTGAGACATAACACGTAATGTGATTTACAAACTTTGCTATGACTGAAATTCTCACTTCACAATAAATATAAAAACATTTTAGAACAAAGATTATATTAAATGATAGTTATTAAATATTTGTTTCTGTAAGTACTATCTTCCACAAGCTATAAAGTCAAAAACTGTCAAAGCACCACAAGTCTAAGATTTTCTATATCAATCAGTCTTATCATTTACCAGATAGGAAGAAGTTATGAAGTCTGACATTTCTCATATTTTTGCCTATTCTCATAATAGTATCATCCACACTCCCTCCAAAAATAACTCCATGCTGTATTAATTTGGTGTGGTTCTAAGACTAAATATTTAAAGAAAACTGGAAATTTCTGGGATCAAATACACATATTTAAAACAGCAGCAGAAGTAAGAAGCTTAGTTAATTATAAACATTGATCAAGGTAGAAAAGCTAATCTTTTCAAAAATTTCAACCAATATTACTAACAAAGATAGCACATGTGTCTAAAAATGTGGGGAAACAACATACCAGAGATCCCAATACTTGTGTATGATAAAACTCCAAAAACAAATTTGAGCATTAAGTCAAATTTTCTGTTGTACGAAGAGAAAGCAAAGAGTGAACTGAATTTATTTTGTAATACTGTTGTGTTCTTCATATTGTTATTACTTTCATTATTTGCAAAATCAATTTTTGTCATAATTAATTCACACACTCCTGATTTATAGATAAGACTGCTTAATTTTTAGAAGCTGGTCAGAAAGACTATAAAGCAGAGATTTTTGAGATAAAAAAAGGAAGTCTACAAAAAAATTATATGACAGGATTTGTGCTCTTCAAAATAAACTGTTGCATTACTAGTTATTACACTTGTGGTGAGTGACTTATAACAGAAGAGAACTTAAGGTTTTCATATTAAATTATCTTACACGGAAGTGGTGCACAACAAATGTTAGGAACATAATGGCAATATCAGTTTGAAGTTATACTGCCTTTTAAAGAATGCATGAGTTGCACTGCATATTTTTTCTATTTGGTCTACCCATTCCTCAGTAAAATCTTTTCTCATCAAGCACGTTGTACATTTGGCTTATTCCTAAAAGAACTGCATCACCACAGCTAATATACACAAAAAAAACTTACTCTTCAGAGAGGTACATACAGTCTGATAATGGTCCCAGAATACATGCGACAAGAGCACAAAGACATGGTTGCAACAGACACATCAAAAACAAGTTGTACACATACAGAAGGTCTTTTTATCCCTAGCTACTGATCTACTTAACTACTTAATGCAAACAAATATTTCCCCCAAAAGCATAAAACCTGATGATTTACCAATTATTACTTACCATTAAGGAAGCTAAAAGACATACTTTACACATTATACAAATGAAGTTGAAGGATATCTTACTCACGAGATTTCTACCTATGCTACATTTCTTATCTTACAGGGTGTCTCATTTCTTTCCCAAAGCAGGGAGAGTGAAGAGGGGGAAAAAAAAAAATGCCGGAGCCATGCTATGTGATAGCAGGAAAGCAGAAAGAGCAATACTGGGATGCTTAACAAGGGAAATAAATAAATAAATACATACATAAATAGGAGTCTTTCATCAGTCACACAATGCCTCATCATGAAAGACTTGGAAAGAGGAAGAGGAGCACTAAAGAACATACTGGTGGCTTGACTTCAGTATAAGCATTACTGATTAAAGGTTCTAACTAATTAGAAAGGAAAAAGCCATCACTGAAATGTTTATGTCCTGGGAGACAGCAGGGACATAAGGCTTACTTGCATGTCTTGAAGAATAGTTCAATTTTGCAGCAGGAGTGCAATATATTCACTGCCACAAAACATTTTTATTTTAAGAACAAGAAAGCTTCTGTATTTTGGAAGCTTGCAATTGTAAACTCATTTTTTCAGCTAGAGCTGAACAGCTTAATTTAATTAATTAATTTAATGCAAGTCAATTCCTGGTTTACACTACTATAACATTTTTTAGACAGGAAAAAAATATGCTTTTGGTGTATGCATAAAAAGCATCAAGTTTCTTTAGTGAGTTTTTAGAGTAATGGAAAGAAACTAGAGTTTCACAAAATGTGAAGATAAAAGTAGAGTAAGGCAAGACTGTCTAGCTGTATTAGTTAAAATGGAAGCTATGACATGCTTCCATTTTAATGACTTGCAGAAAGTCTTTAGACAAGAAATTATGGGTACATTTTTACTGTTCTCTCCATTAGTAGCCTTAGGTTTGCTGCTTTTAAACAAAAAAGTGAAAACAAGAAGTCACATGTATAAACAGAGAACATTATTATAACCTTTGCTATTCTGAAAATTCTTTTAAGTTACAATACTGACGGCCAAAGCAGTAAACATCAGGACCTTTATACCTTAATGGAAACCGTAAGTAGCAAGAAACAGAATACAGCAAAATGCTAACTAACTGTGCTAAGACACATCTTTCTGCCTTATTGCAATTTGGAATGTATTAGTCACAAGGATAACTGAATAGGTAACAGCCACAGTCTGCCAGAATCTTGAACTATTCTGAACCGACTCATTTAGCTTCTAAAAGCTGTTTGCACAAAGGTCAAAGTTATAACTTTTATCTCAACAAACCCACAGAAATGAATCACTGTCACTATTACGCTTTGAGTATGTAGTCAACAAAATTATTTTGTTTTTCACCTTTCAGAAAAGAAGCATCATCATATTCCTGTATAACTGAAAGCAACACACTATATTCAATATTCACCTTGGAAAGAGGGATGATTTTTGCAGCAAATTAGAAGCTGCAAAGTAGATCAAAGCCAAATCAAGGCCCAAAGCTTCGATTTACAGCCTCCAAGAAGCACTATAAGAGGAAATCAAGTTTCATGCTGCACAGTACAGCTCAGAAAGCAAATTGATTCTCAATTTACAAATTTAAGCAAGTACTAATCTGGCAAACAAACATCTGGCCTGTCATGGGAAAGCAAACAACATGATTATGAGCCCCACAAAGTATTTTAGTGTTTTCCCACCCTAAAAGCTTCAGCATCTTAAGTACTATCCAGCATTTATTCAAAAACGAATAGTGTTCCAGAAAATGATATTCTGAAGATAATCTATTCTTCGGGATGACAAAAGGCAGAAGGAAGTTAAAAAAAAAAAAATCCCAATAGATAGATTTCTAAGCAAAAAGATGCTAAAGATGCTAGAAAAAAAAAGGTTCACTACCTTTTTTTTGCAGGGGGTGTTCACTCAGCAAACTAAATCAAAAAAAGAGATACTACTACAAGACCAAAAAAAAGACCACAAAACACGCTAAGCAGTTTTTACACAAAGAAAAAAAAAAAAGAAAAAGAAAAAAAGAGTTCCCTCTTCCTATGGCTGTCATTGAAATCTATCCAAAAGCTTAAAGAGACTTATTCTCTTAAGTCAAATATCTTATCCTCCTGTTATGACTTTGTCATTAATTCCTTCCCAGCTCATTCTACTGAAAGTTTATTTATTTATTATTTTAAGCAAACATAAATTTGTCTGTCAAAGCTCAGTCTAGATCTTAGTTGTCTAAAAGTAGGGAAAATAAAGGCACATCATGGCTCTCTTCCAACTGTAATATCTCTACCAGATAAGGTTCAAAAAAAGACCTTTAGAAAGAACTAAGTTTAAAAAGCTACCATTTTGAGCACTCTATTTTAATAACACAAATACATTTAATACAGTGCTGCTCAATTGGGAATTCAAAAAAACCCCCAGTTTTGCTTGATTTAAACAGCAGCAAAACATTTTAATTCAGAAGAAATTATCAAGAAACTACTTACAAAAGCAATACCACATACAATCTCTGATGATTCAAACACTCAAACAAAACATTATGCGAGATATGGACCAAAAAAAAAGTCATTATGTTTATTTTTTTAATGAGAGAGTCCAACATTCAGTTAAAGAACTGCCAATTTAATAGTATATTTTTCCATAGATACTTAAGAAATTTCTACCTTACTTTCCCAAACAAATCAGTTTTTTGATATTTTAAACAGTAATAAGTACACATGCATGCTACTAATCTTTTTAATACAAAAATCTGAAGTTATTTAGGCTATCCAATATTTACATATTTCTTCATAGCATTGCTCAAGATAAATGCATTAATAGCATTTTATATTCATGGGATGAGCAGCCAGCATAAAAAAAAGACACATCAAAACTTACAATCATATTTTATTGTATTTGAAAAAATGTATTTGAAAAAAATATGCTAGTCTGGTTAGTAACTTGAGATTGCTTATCATCCATTGCGGCTCTGGACCGCAAAACCAATCGTCAAACAAATGTTTCAGGGGCATATTCACATATGAAGTAACTCTCTTCTCTAGAAAATGGAGAATTTACTCCCTCAACTTTTAACAGGCTGCCTGCTAAAAGCAATTCAAAAAACATCCACAAATCTTATGTTTTAACAGACACAAGAAAATACTCAATTGCAGGCAAATCATTGCGTTTTTACTAATATACACAAGAGAAAACTCAAGTTTAGCATGGTAAAAAATGACACTGTACGCCAAGAAAATACAGCAAATACACGGAAAAAATCCCCTAAAAACCACACAAACCACAGCTCACAGGAGAAGAGAAAAAAAAAAAAAAAAAAAGTCAGAGGATCAAGCATGCTGTTTGTTTACAAACTAAGCCCTCGTGCAGGAGATCTGCAAGCATAGCCTCTGGCATTAAATCTGAAATCCGTCCACTGCCAGTTATTTCATGTAAGACAGTCCATGTTTGGAATATACTTCATTAATCATTCCTGGCAGCAGCAAGAGAGACCAAGAACATCTTCACAGAACGTCTTTACAGAACCGGTATTTTATCTATATTTAATATAACCTCACCCACTTTTTGGATGCTTTAGGGGGATTTGTGGCATCAGAAGCGTATGGGATGTTCAGGAAGATGCCAATGTGCAGTATGAAGAACACGATGATCAGTTTGTATCACACGCAGAACTTCTGACGTGAAGGCTTAAATGCATCACCAGGCCCTGTGGCTGTGCAGTCATCCTCGGCCTATCTCAGGTGGGGACTACCTCTATCAGATACCCCTGGATGATGGTACAGCCTGACTGGAAGTCATGGCTCTAGCTATATGTACATATATATATGTGTGTGTGTTTATATATGTATATATATGTATATATACATAAACAAGCAGAACTAATCTGAAGGTTATACAAGATCTTACTGACACGGCCAGCTTCCTCAACGTGGCATGACTGCTATCAGTGGTTATCGAGGCAGAGGTGGAAGGGGCACGAGGGCTTCGCCTTGCCTCCTTCCCAGCAGAGGTTAAGCGCACTGACGCAGGCAGCGAGGGGTGGAGCTGGCACGTGAAATGGGAGGAAAAAAAAAAATAAAATAAAATGGAGAATCGGAGGCAGGAGGCGCCCAGCGACTCACCTGCGGCGTCGCCACCTGCGCGACCGGGGAGGCGGGACAGTGGCGACGGCGGGGAGGGGGGAAAGGGGCGACACGGAACGCAGAAACGGGGGTAATAAATATTAAAAATTAAAAATAACATGAAATAACGCCCCCGCGCCCCCTGCCCCGCGGCCGGCAGCCGGCAGCGCCACGGAGGAAGGGAAAGGAGGAAGGAAGGAAGAAAGGAAGGAAGGACGGAAGGAAGGAGGGGAGGAAGCAGGGGAGGTGCGAGCCCTTCCCGGGCGCGCCGGGCCATGGGGGCACCCCGAGGGCTCGTCCCTTCGCGGCGGGATCGCGGCGGCTCCAGACGGGCCGGCCGCCGCGCCCCGCGCCCCTGCTCCGCGCCAGCCTCTCCCCGCTGGAGCGCGC
>VWPW01015695.1:222999-247554 GCA_013389825.1 Crypturellus undulatus | reverse complement strand
GTTGACCGTTCCAGCGGCGCCGCCGTCGCGCGGCGAGGCGGGGCGAGGCGCGGGCAGGGCAGGGCAGGGCAGGGGGGTGCCGCCGGGCAGGGCCGCAGGTCGCTGTCCCCGGGCACCGAGGTGCCCCAGCCGCGGGGCTGTGTCCTGCAGCAGGGCTGCGGCTTCCCCTGCCTGCACGTGCCCGCTCCGAAGAGCGTTTGGAAGGCTTCTCTGTGGGAGCTAGCACACGCCACGGGGAGAACGGCTTTTGTA
The DNA here is from genome assembly GCA_013389825.1 of Crypturellus undulatus. Lineage (NCBI taxonomy): Eukaryota > Metazoa > Chordata > Aves > Tinamiformes > Tinamidae > Crypturellus > Crypturellus undulatus. The sequence goes on along the minus strand of VWPW01015695.1, from coordinate 247,302 downwards.
AAGCTTTAACGCTGCCATCCAACGCACAGCAGGATAAGTCGTTACCTGAGCTGCTAAGCAGTGGATGTCTCGGCAGGCTTCCTGCGTTTCACGTTCCTGACAACCCTAGGCATTATCGGCATTTGGAGCTTGACAAGCCTAAGGTTATTCATGCAACAACTCGGCCAAGCAAACTTCGTGTTCATCTGTTAAGACCCTAAAGCTTAATGCTGATGTCTGCCATCACACACTAAAAATCTGCTCCCATCTGCAGTGGGGTGGAATGCTGTAATTATGTGCTGAATAGATATGATACAGTTAATGCACTTCTGTAAGTTTAACAGGTTTTGGCACTTAAATTTCAAATATTTCCACCATATTTCAAATGCTTCAACAGGAAAAGTATTAGAGGTCAAAAATGTTCATGTGATTTTTCTTGAAAGCTGCTGCATCTTTTCAGTTAAGAGCTAAGCCTTGTTTTGTTATTATTTTGGAGCATGGCAGTGCCGGAATTAGTGTGCTATCTATTGAAGTCTTACTGAAAGATTTCAGTGTGATACTATGTGTCTTGTGAGTCTTGCTCATTGATACAGTCTTCAAGAGATACCTCTCAGTATAAGCAAGGCTTAATTTCATACCAGTAGTATTACATATATCTGAAAATAGAGAATTGGAGACTTCATGTGGGATTGTGAGGGGCAGCCCTCAGCATGGAAAGTTTGTTTTCTCACAAACAAACAAAACCTACTGAACACCCACGAAAGCAGGCACTAGTTAAAGACAGGCAGCTGTAGAAAGGAAAAATCTTGATCCATACTGGCCTTACTCTTTTTTCTTTCAAGAACAGCTAATCAATTATATTTTTGTTCAAAATATAGTACTCCAATTGCATGTATCTGTCAGTCAGTTGCTGGTTTATGTTGAAAGCCTATAATGTAGGAATATGACATTACAGCAAATTCTGTTTCATTTTGTTTTGCTCAACCTCTGCTCAATAAAGAGTTCTGGCAATTTTCAAGAATTGTCATGATATCCATTTGTTGTCAATGGAAGCCCTTGTATTTTAGCTTCCTGGGAGCAAATGACAAATGATGTGTTTATTATCACAGTTACTGACATGCACAGAAAGTCAAGATTAATGTGGACAGAGTCTGTGACAAACTCAATTTCAGTCCTTTGGAAATAAAATATCTTATATTTACAGAATTATGACTAAAGCATTTGGCAATTTCTGTTTCTAGGCCACACAGGAAGACTTCTTTTCTCAAAAAGGAAACTTGTCTTAGGAATTTTGAATGTAATGACAGAGACCACTTGATCTTACTTGTCATTTACAGCTGGCAAATACAATAGTGGTTTTGTCCAAAAGGTGGACAAGGAAAATTAGGGAAGGTATGATTGTCCACAGTGCCAACTAGTTCTGCTCATCTGTTCAAAACTTGCTTGATGCAACACTGTCACTGCAGAAGTTCCTGATCATTGCGAGCTGCGTAAGACAAAGTGCTGAGTCCCAGTGTTTCATCTTATTGTACGATTGGTTATGATTTTGCAGCATTCTACTCAGACTGCATGACAGGTGGTGTATTGCAACGTACATAGCATATACATTCTGGCTTTAATTTAATCAGTGACATGCAGAGACATGATGTCCATGCATAGCTTCAGCTTGAAACGTGTAGTATATCTACTTCACTGCGATTACAAATGTTACTGTAATTGACAACTCTGTATCAGCAAAAACATTTTGTTTGAAAGAGTCAGAATTTCCATTCAGGCGTCTAAGTTTCCTCCAACTGTCACTATGTAGCAACAAGAAAACAGATTTTTCTTACCAGGAAGGTCTTTCATATGCAGTCTTATTACATTATTAACATGCTGTTCCAAGCTCATATATATTTTGAAATTATTGATTTAAAAATAAAATTGTCTTGATATTCTTTGCAAACAGGGGCAGGGTGTTTTTAATATGTTTATCTTCCCAAGGCTTTATCTCTGGATAACACAATGTTCCTTTCCCATTAAAAGCTCTGGATTACAATTTTTCTATCTCCAGCTTAGAAGAATTAGCTTTTACTTTTAATCATAGCTTTATATCATAGCTTTTTAGGAATTATTCCCATAAGCGCTATTTCTTTCATGAATTAATAGTTGAAAAAGAGAGGTTACTGTTTCAACTTAAAGTGATTGAGAAGAGTACCTTGTGGTTTTGGAGATAAATCACAAGATTCTTCCAGCATCTATTTCATTGTACTGTACTCCATTGTACTGTTTTCCCTGCTAGCTTTTGCTTTGTCTTTTTTTTTTTTTTTTTTTTTTTCTTTTTTTTAGTGTGATCATGGATTAATTGTTCCATAGCTGTCCCTTCCTTCTGAACTGAATATTGCATATACTCTGTGCAGAAGTGAACTGTTTATCCTGAGCTAGTGGAAACACAAAAAATACTGTGGTTTTCAAAGTACACTCTGATTTATGAGTTCTGTGATATGAGATTGCTCAGATTGATAACTGATAATTAATTGCTCAGATTAATTACTAAATCAAGTTAACTCCTTTTTTTTTTTTTTTTTTTCTGGAGAATGGGTTGGTTTATGTTGACTTGCTGTGCTGATTACCTATCTAACCTGTCATATGACCTCTAAATACTATACGGTAGTAGTGTGTGTCCATGTTTAGTAATATATCCTTATTTTGACACATGTAATGACACTCAAGAAACCTAATTCAAAAACCTAAACACTAAAGTTATAATAGCCTTAAATCTTCACTGTTTTTTCAGAACAGTCATCAGGCATAACTGTATTTATTCCATTTGATTTTGTGATTTGGACTCTTATAATACAACAAACTGAACAATTAAATTTAACAATTGAAACTAGAAGGACTGTGAACTTGATTTAATTGTAATCATATATGTAACATAAAATAGTTGTTAAGAAACAGAAGATGCTCATGGTCTGTGGCTAAAATGATTATCAATACTTGGAAATTACTGTTTTGTCAAGAGAACCTATGTTTCTGTGTACTGATAAGGCAGTACACAGTGTTAGAGAAAAATAGGTCTATAATTTGGTTTACAATTCAGTAAACATATTGAAATTAGCCAAAGCAGAAGTTGTACAGAGACTGAAATACTTTTCTTAATTTATGAAAGATCAGGAAGGACTTGATTAGAATAAATAAATACATTCACAAATAGGGCTTTTAATTTGGAGAAATGTAACAAGAAATAATGGCTAAAGTATAATTCAACTGAGAAGTAAGGCATAGTTTCTTACTGTAAAATAAGTAGAACCTACTAAAATATGGTAAATACTTCATTTCTGACTGCTTCTCTGGAAAGGAGATGTTTACTTCTGTAGTCTGAAGAAGGTTATATGATCTAATAATTTCTTTTGGCTTCAGTATCTATGAGTAATCTTGACATTTCTTTCTTCCTTTTTCTTTTAATAGAGCTGACTCAACTAGTCTTTTATTGGCCCATTGAGGACTGATTGGAAAAGCACATAACCTGAAGGAAAATTCAGTTAATATTTTATCTATCCTTAACAAAAAGATAAGATGTAGATGTGGAAAGCTTTGTAAATATTAATAGCAGGTTCTTTTGTTAAGTCCCAGAGATACTATTGGAAACAGGTATGCTTCTAGAAAACTGAACAAAAAGAAAGGAAATAGGGCCAAGTAAACAAACTGTATCACTTTATTGCTGTTTTCATTTAAGAATTAAAGGAGCAGCAGCTCCTGCATTAGTGAAGTGCAGAATGGAGGCATGGGAGCATGTAAGTGCCTGTGGGCCAGAGCTTTTGTGAGGCTGTTCTAGTATGAACTGAGACCTCTGTGAGCTGCTCACAGCTCACAGTCCTATTCCTCAATAGGACTTTTTTTTTTTTTTCTGTCTGAGAGTTAACAAGTCTTTAGTACTCAGCTGCAGCCTTCCCACAGTTTTTCTGTCCTCCTGTTCTACCCCTCCTCTTGTTGACTCTTCCTTGCTACAACCCCCATGGATCTGTCTCACTGATAGTCATATGGCCTCAACCTTTCTACTCTGTAAGGTTACATATGAGTGCAAAGTTTCTTATTAAGCAATTTTCATGCTGGGATTTTCATCTACATACTATGTTTAGAGTATGTTTAAAAAAGACTGTTCAAAATAGCTAGAGAGACATGTGTATTAAAGCAATATAAGACCAATTAATACTATTTGTGATTCCACAAGCACTGCAAGTCAATTTAAAAGGGGCCCCCATTACCTAAATCCCCAGTTCCTAGTTTTCTTATTACTTCCTTTGTGTTGGTTTATGTCTAGGTAACTAACTAACCAAAAAAAAAAAAAAAAAAACAGAAGGGAGGAAGGGTGGGAGAAAGGGAGGGAGGGAAAAAGGTAGGAAAAAGGGAGGAAGGGAGGGAGGGATGAAGGATGAAGGGAGGGAGGGAGGAAGCAAAGGAAGGAAGGAAAGGAAGGAAGGGAAAGGGAAAGGGAAAGGGAAAGGGAAAGGGAAAGGGAAAGGGAAAGGGAAAGGGAAAGGGAAAGGGAAAGGGAAAGGGAAAGGGAAAGGGAAAGGGAAAGGGAAAGGGAAAGGAGGAATCCGAAGATGACCTACTGTGGCTGCACAAATGCTTTTGCCAGCAGTAGAAAGGCACTGTCAAGAGCAGCAGCATGCCTTTCACAGGCTGGTCGATCTGCTTCAAGAGTCCTTCAGAAACCACTTCTCGCCCTGTTTAGTTGCAAACTCTTAGCAGGCATAGTTACTCTGGAAGCAGATATGTATTGTTGGATATATGGTACAGAAGACAGAGTTGTCTCATCTGGACCATTCTGTCAATTAAAAAAAAAAGGTATAAAAAGGTATAAAAGCCTGCCTCTGGTGGAATCACTTAGCCGCCAGGTCCACTGCTCTTTTAGTCCTGGAAGTGCATACCTGGGATCCTTTCCTCAGGGAAAAAATAGTCAATGAAAATAGTGGAGTTTTGTCTTTTGTTCCAACACCTATGTAAATACATCTGTTGGGTGTGTATGCAGTATTTTCCTTTTTTTCCTTTTCCTTTCACAGTTCCTTTCACATTTACTATGGTGCTTTACAGGGAAAAGGGCAGGAGGTCAGATGTGAGAGGAATTGGTTGCATACAGAGGCTGCATTGTGTGCAGAAGTGGATTTGATGCCATTGGAGATTCTTAGAGTACAGAAGTAATTCTCCTCAGGGCTTCACTGGTAAACAGTTAAATAGATGAATGCTGCTCTTTCCTTTTGTTTTCTCAGCTAATGGTGTTTTCATATGAGCACAAAAGACTTGCAGTCTTCCCAGAGGCCTCTCTCAGCTTTTGTATCTTTCCTACAAGAAAAACCTGGGGGGGAATGACCTTGTAACATATTTCTGGCATCAGATGAGTGAGGAATGAGATAAGATATCTCCCTTCCCAAGGTTTCTGTCTCTGGCTGAGGAGTGATTCGGTCTTTCATCTTTCCGAAGTAAATAAATAGAGTTCTCTGCAATTTACCATGGGTGGTGTTATGGTCATGACCTTAAAAGTTTGTGTTCTTTTTGCTCCACGTATTTCTTTTTCCTCTTTCCCTACGAGTAGCTTTGTTACATGATGTTTTTTTCTGCTAAATGTTTTCCTAAAATTTTTCACCTCTTCCCCAGCTATGTTGGGTACTGCACGGCTAAGAGCCTACATGCGTGACCATTTCAGTGCTACTTGGCTTTCATGAATTTATATGTATCTTTTCAGAAACCAAAATTTAGTAGGCCGATCACAGCACAAAGCCCCTGGGCTTTAAAACTTACTTTTATAAAACTCTTGGTGACTTTATGCTAATTATTATATTGTATAAGCATTACTTTCTCCAAAATATTGGAAGATAACAGAATATAAAAACACAGCAAAAGTTCAAAATATGGTTACAGTTATGTGATACTGTTGACTAACTAGAAAATTTAGGACTCTAATAGGAAAAAAAAATCTGCTAAAATAGTGCTTTAGCCTACATTTAGCTGTTAGTGAGTTGATTTGTGAAACACTGAAAAACCTCAGTTAAGATTCTGTTCCAATCTGAGATAATGCAAACAGACGCAAACAGCAGACTTTCCTTGAATTGTCCAAAAGCAAATGTTATTTTACAAGTGAAATGAGTAAGAGCAAGAAGAATGCATGTGGCACTAGCTGAAATACGCTGATAGGAAAGAGCTCAGAAATAATTTATATTTGCCTGCTAAAGTAATCATCCTGTCTACTTTGGCCCAAGTCTTTTTAGTTTTGTCTTACAAAGAGAACTGTTGGCTTAATATGCAAAAGAGGAAAACACCTTCCTGTGAATAAGCTGTGAATTGTCCTGGCTTTGCTCATTATTGAAGAAGTAATCTTCTTTCTTCATCCTTTCTTTTCATCTTATAGGGTTAAATACACCATTGTAAACATATCAGGGTTGTTCTTTTGTATCTGAATTCCTAGTTTGACTACATCCATATGTCTTATGACTATAAAGGGAAATACGAAGCCTTCAGACAGTGATCTTCCACAAGCAAAGCAAATTACCTATTATTACTGTTTATATATCTCATCTGCCTTTACAAGGCCAAGATGTTATATTTCTTCACCAGATCTGTTCTAACTGAATATTATTAGGCACTTGTTACGTCTCCAGTGAATAAGTTCAATATCTGCATGAGATTTACTTCTGCCAGCTCTATTCTGAACAACAGCCCTCCCAGGAAAAAGGTTTCAGGTGATAACATAGGTATTTTCTTTAGTTTTTGATGCCTTGAGGTGCCTAAGGATTTTTTTTTCACCCACAAAGCAACTGACACAGCAGTGACTTCATGCATTAAGAAATAGGGTTTACTCTGAAAGAGTTTGCAGCTGTGTAATTCTTGACCGTGTCATATGAGACCACCCCCCTCCTGGCTCAGCGCCTCAATAGCTGTTACAGGCTTAGAGGAACTAGGCTTAACTGGAAGCATCAACCAATGTCCTGCAGTCACTGGAGTTTTCACTGGTGCAATAATAGTTATGTGTTCTTTTTTATGCACAGTTAATGAAAGTTCAAATTTTATATAAATGCTGGATATTTTTGGTACTTTCAAAAAGCAGGGTTGTAGGTTCATTTTTGGTATTTGCATATATTTAAATTAAAATAATGATCATATTTGGAAGGAATTTTTACAGATTCAGAATTGGATCATTTTATATTACAGCAGAAACGTTTCCTTTGGTGTTTCAAATTATGGGCTTATAATTTGGAGCATTTTGGTGTTTCAAATTATGAGCATACAATCTGGACAATATATGTGTGGTAATCTAAGTTACTTCTAAAACTGTTCTGTACTGTAGCTTGAAGTCATAACTTAATTAATCACACAGTGAAGAAATCACATTTCCAAAATAATGTGTTCTTGTTTGAATAATTCTAGAAATGAAAAGGCTCAAATTTGTGCAGAACAGCATATCTTTAAATATCCACTATGTAATCATACTAATGATAACCCAATAGTAAGATACAGTAAATTAGCTGGCATAGCTAACTAATAACCTAAATAATGGCATAGCTATTATTTAGGAACAGCTAGCTCAAATTTAAGAAGAGCTATTGTATTTTAAAATACAATTCTTTTTATTTTTGCAGCTTACTAAAAACTGTTTTATATTAGCACATGCTAAATCTCTCTAGTCCTTCATCTCCTGTTGTTTTTTTTTTTTTTTCTTGGACTCCTAATAAAAGAAATTGGTGTTTTCTGCAGCTAGACCGTGCACTTTAGTCCTGCCTAATAGCAATGAAGATGGAGTTATCCAATGGCCTGTTGTGAATTTTTCCTTACACTCTCTTATTACAAGGTAAGAACAGTATTAATTGTGTCACTAATATCCTTCTTTCTTCAGATTACCAAGGGATTTTTCCATTTTCACTTGGAGTCTAGAGCAGAATTACCCCTCCACAAACCAAGCAACTAAACAAGTCTATGTCATGGTGCAAGCTGTAATCAGGGCCTTCGTACAAGTTTGTCATTAAGCTGAAATCTACCCCTTCTTGGTGAATTACTTTGTATCTACCCCAGGTTCTAGGTACTTCTCAGTTCCTGTCTCAAAGGTATGATTATACTAAAAAGTGTTCTGTATAGCTTCGCCAATATTGAAGATAATCTATATGTAAAAAAAAAAAAAAAGAAAAAGACACCATGCATAGCAATTCAGATGCTATATTTGTAAAAACAACTTTATTTTTTGGAAAAGGACAAAATATTTCAAAGCTTCTGTAGTAATTTATGATCCTTTGGGGGAATATATTTTAATGTTCAGTATTTTTCAATATTATTCAGCATACATGGTTTATGTTTAGAATCCAGTATATGCCAATCTATGTTCCTTCTCCCTGTCTTTCTTAAAATGTACAAGAAAATGATTTTCATTACATGCTCTGGAGTGAAATAGAGAATCTGTGCATAATTACATAAAGAAAACCGAGCAGTATATTTGGCCTCGTGATCTATGCCCTTGCTGAGCAAAAAAGCCCTGAAAATTCTTATTTAACATGTGCATAGATCTTAGCGATGCATGAGTGAATGATTTATTTCTTAGTATGTTACATATAGAATATGTTACACAAATACCTGCTATGATACGGAACAAAGATTCAGCCAGTAAAGCAGAACTTATCAGATCCTCATCAATATAAGTTCATGTAATTCTCCTCACTGCTGTTGGTCTCTGCACTCTAAGGATCCTGACTATCGTTGAAAGCACAAAGGCACTAATATTCAAAACATCCTGTTCTTTGGAAAGAGCAATGTTAAACACTGACGTAGCTCCAAGAATAACACATGTCTAATAACCGTTGTTCATATGAGGTAAGTTTACCTCTGTTTTTTTTTCATTACTGTAGGTCCCACTCTTATTATATTTTAATATTAATTAGTATTGCTTTCATGCACACTGTTCATTTGTGTACTGGAACATTGCTTATACAGAAAATATAAACTGGACAGTAAAATCTTTTCATTTTTGACCATCAGATGGAGCTAAATATCCTGTAAAATGAAAAGTTGGTTTCACTTTCCTTCCCCTGCCCCATTCAAATTATCCGTACTTCTGTTTGGTTTTGACATACTTTCAATTTTGCTTAGTAGAAGGGCACATTTATTTAAGATATTCTCAGAAAACTGCAAACACTGAAATTAGTTTCAGTGTTACTTGGAGAACTGAAAATGTACAAAGAAAGTACAATATGTACTTTGAATGTACAACGAATGAAAAGTACAGTAGTAAAATCTTAAGACTGGAGGCTTCTGTAATTATGCATATAGTCAGGCTCTATTTTTCTAGAATGTGAAATGTGGGTCACAGTGTCTGATGCTTAATTCTAATCCACAGTGACTCCTTGAAGCCATCATAACTTCCCAGAAGAATGTAGCCCAGAGCCAGCAAAAAATGTAAGCACGTTTGTATGGTAGTAAAATCCCCCAGATCAGTGCATTTTCCTTATATTTTAAGTTAAATCAATATTTTTTCTCTAGATTTCATCTCTTGTATTTGTCATGCGTTTGAATTGCTCCACTGTGGCAGACGGTGGAGTTATTCCAGACAGGATATGCAGGGCTCTTCAAGTGCAGAAAATGTGCTGTAAAACTTAATAATGGATGGGGGAAAATGGGATACTTGACATCAACTTTCATGAAATCTGTAATATGCAAATATTATAAAACTGCTAAGGTCTATTTTCACTAATGTTCCTTTTTTTTCCTCAAAACAGAAACAAACTGATATCTGCAGTAAGCTTTAGTTTAGTATAAGTGGGAATTATAATTAATCAAAAAATATATTTTTTTGTAACTTCCAGAGATGCTGGAGAAGGGCACATAAAATTACTGTTAATCTAAATGATGCAATTATAATATTTCAATACTATTATAATGTAAGAGTTGCAAGAATATTCTGAAATACGTCCAAATTGTATGTGGAAACAGTAGCAAAATATTACATTATTACTACCTTTTTTTTGTAAATACATAATTAATTATTTTAAAAGTCATACAGCTGTGCATAAGTAATTTATCCTCAAGGGTAACAAAGAAATCATATGCATCACTTACAAGCTTGTCAGAGCATGTAGGGATGGAGCTTACATGAAATATCTAGCATTGTAAGAAGCAGGCAGCATGATCTGAAAATTGTCTATTTTTCAAGATACCCTATTGTACTTTACACATAAAAGCTAACCTAAGTCTTGTAATGAATTGCAGGAATTTTGAGCAGCTATTTAAATACATTTCCCTGTGAAGCACTAAGTGCAGTGCAGTCATCATACGGCTGCAGAAGTTTGCACACATCAGTGTTACGTGGATCTGCAAAGAATTTAAGTAAAGAATTTAAGTAACATGCGTGGAGCTAATACTGGAATAATGTGGTAATGAAAAAATAATCCCACACAATAATCCATATTAAAGAACAAGAAAAGAAGTGTATTCATTTTAAGTTATTTATGTACTTTGATTGAAGCTTTCCAGGAAAGCCCAGAAAGATTGGTTATGTTTGGTAAGCAGTACTGGCAAAAAAATATGCTGAAACACTAGCTAAAGCCACAACTGCTATATACTTACAGATTGTGTAAGTAAACAATTAAGCTCTGCAAGAGCCCCTAGCTCAATTTTTACTCATGTTTTATCCGATTAAAATTTTAGAGTTTGTTGGAAGCCATTTGAGCAAATGTAGAAGATTTTCTTCTAAAAAGGTGATGTGAATGTGGGCATGAAAGGTTAGATCATTTTACAAAAGCAAAGACAAAAGTGAGCATAATGCTCTTTTTTATGTTTTGATTCAGATCTAAGTGAACCATTGTTGGCTGGTGATGGAAAGAAAATACAACTTTCCTTCTCAGAGTAACTGCTGTAGAAGCAGTGTGGCCTTCAATTACTGAGGTGTGCACTCATGCACTGCCTGTTCAAATCTCTGTGAGCAACTTCATGGATATGTGTGAGAGCACAATCCAAAACTGACTGAGACTAAGATTTTTCCAAAGACCACATTTTTTTCAGGTATCCTGTAAATTGCCTTTGATAATCAAGACTGTAAGCAATTAACAATACAAAACAAAAAAGTTCATTCACTCCTAACTAAGTGCATCCTTCATGAAATAGCTATTTGAATTCATTCTGAGTATGGTGATTTTTTTAGTGTTACTGGCTTAATTTCCCTGAGGATACTTGATGCACTGAAAGGCAATACTACATTTTGTGGTTTTGGAATGGCTTGATGCTTTCCTTCTGAAAGAAATTTACAGATTTTACTGTCAATTGTTCCAAAATATCCTATGAATCAAATAAAACAATGCTGAGTTATTATTTGTCTTGTTTTCCTTAATTGTGCAGCTGTTCTTAAAACATTATGTACATGGAAAGGAATTTCTGCAGGGGTTGTTTCTGCCAGAGATTCCATGATCTTTCACATTGATCAGAATGACAGCACAATCAGTATGCTCCACAGAAAGTATTTATCAAAGATCGAAATGCAGATATTAATTATTTAGAGGAAAATGATGAGTGTATATCTGTTATCAGACTTGTTTTGTCTTTAATTTTTGTCTAAACATAGCTACTTACCAGATAGCTGGTAAAGTAACAAAAGATGGAGGATAAAATCGCTCTGATTTATGAAGTTCTTTTTTTTTCTTTTGTTTTAAAGTCCCCAGGGCATCGGTTTTGGGGAAAAAGATTGCGAGAGAACAAGAAGAAAACAGAGGAACTAGGTGAAAGGGCAGAGCTTAAGTATGAGGCCATCGCAGTGCTTATATATAGCAGCCAGGCAATGCTTGTCTGACACATCCTACTGCGTTGAAGAAAGTAATAACTGAGGAAACCGGGAAGGGGCATCTCATGACTCACGCAGGCAGCCGATACTGACTCACTGTTGCCTTCACAAGCCAGCCAGCAAGAGCAGCTCCTCTGCAAAACAAGATTTCAGTTAGATGAACACTCTGAGGGAAGTGTGAGAAGAAAAAATATTGTAAGTGTAAGCATTAGGAAGGGAATGAGTTTTAACTTCACATGATGTGCAGTCTTCTTTTTTTTTAAAAAAGATGTTTAGCTAGAACATGAATGTTGACTGAGCTAAAAATAAATAATAAATAAAGCCTTCAATGAAAGCTGAGCATGTCAAAAGGAGTGCAGAAGCTTTGGTTTTCGATCAGAGGAGAGGAAGCAAAACTACTGATACTCTTCTAAGTAGTAGCTCAAGTGGGTCTCACTGGCTTAAGATGCAGGGAGAGTTAACCCATCACAGAGTGTTTTGCAAGTGTTCAGAAAACAGGATATTCCTGAGAGAATGAAAAAGGTCTCTGGGTTCTTTCCTCTTTACAGGGAAGGAAAGATAGTGAAACTCAAGTGGATCTGCAGGCTCAGCACCCGCTTGCTGATATTTGGATGAAAAGTCACTTCCAAGTGATTCTATTTATTCCTTCTTACATGATTATATCAGCAATTTCAACAAGTAAATCATTATTTAGTTGTTGGACGTCTGCCTTAATTCTTACTTGGATGAAATAGACCAGTCAAAACTCTGCTGTTTACTTAACAAGCAGCTGACCTGGGATGAGCCAACTGGCCTAACTTCTTTATGGAAAGAAAGAGTCACATTCTTACCTCTTTTTAGCTAGCATGTGCTGGCTGAGATCATTTCCCTCTGGTTCCCTTTCACCTCATCCCTCTAAGCTTAAGTTTAGAAACCTAAAGTAGCTGGCAGAAGCAGGTCAGAGCCTGAAGAGGCTGGAAAGATCCAGAACAAGGTGGTTTGGCAGAAAATAGGGAAGCTTCTCAGGTCTCTTTTTTTTTCCCTCCTCTCAGCAGCTGCTGGTGACAGCGGCTATGAGATGTGTAAGGCCCCTGAGCGCTGCTCTGGCCTCCGGGAGGCTGGGCAGCTCCTTTGGGCCAGCACAGCCGCCCCCGGCTGCACCCCGGAGCGCGGGCTGGTGCTGTGGCGCAGGCCGTGCCGCGGCAGGCACCAGGCGCTGCGTGCCCCGCGCCGCTTTCACCAGGGCTGCGTGCAGGGGGGTGCCGAGATGTGGGGCGTTCCTACAGAGCGCTCAGGCTGCACGGCATCCAGGGGGAACTGTGCCCGCGAGCGTGCCTGCGGGTGCAGAACGGGAAACAGCGACTGCCCAGGCACAGGGAACAGGGAGCTTAGAAGGTAGTGAAGTCTGCTGACAGCACACTGACGAGTAAAGCAGGGAGCTGTGCCGTGCCTTAACGGGCACACCATTATTGTCAAAATGGTGAAAAATGCCTTCTAGGATCTACCTCAATAACCTCCAGAAATGCCGTTCCCATATCAGCTATTGGGCTGATGCACGCCTGAAAGAGACTGAGAGATTTCCATATTCCATTAAATCTTTATCTCTGTTACGTGCAACATTTATTTATGACCAGAATATACAGTTCCATCAAATGAGCTTTGTTCGTGCTCGACACTTGCAAGCCCAACCACCCTTACCTTTGGCCCTCAACCCTACATCAGCACCGTCCCGGGAGTGCTGCAGTGTTTCTCGGTGGTTCAGAATCTGCAGTCCGTTCGCTTACAGAGGGTGCTTTAGAAACTGATAAGCTGTGCACTAGGACAAGCCTTCAAATTTGAACTTTGAAACTGTAGGAAGCTGTGGTAAAGACTATTTGCATGTGCATTTTTACTGTGGTGAAGGTAAATTCTACCAGGTTTCTTCCATGGTGATCTTACTGCATCTTTAAAGTTTTAGACTACAGCAATAAAACCAGTTACAATTTCATCAGTAATGGTGAGGAAAACATAATCCTTCATTAGTGGTCACTACACTTTCTACCATCTGAGCTGCTTGTGTGAATATTTTTTAATCTATTAAGTTGAGGTGAGCTACATTACTGATCTGAAACTGCCTTCGCTTACTTTTATACCTGTCGGCTAGGGAGTACTCCCCAATTTGCTCATTTGGCAGATCTGAAAGGGCATTAACACCTGCCACAGTGAGGAATGGTGAATACCTGGATACAAGTTGGGTTAGCAGGTTTTTTTTGCACTGTTCCATGTCATTATGTCCTTGCACTTCATCTGGCTGAAGGCACATCAGAGAAATGCAAACCTGTTGGTTTCCCTAGTCAAAATGTCCTTCTCCTCCTCAGTGCCTTAGAGGTTCTGGAATGTTGAGTCACAGTATCCTAAAAGAAATACAGGTGTATAGTTGTATAGTTCTTCTTAAAAATAAGGGAATCAATATAGTTGATCCATTAACTATGTGTAAATTTGGTACAGGTAGATATGTTAGGAAGGATAATTACTGAACTATCCCAAAATATTAATGAAAGTTGATGACAGAGGAAATCCTACTCTGGTGTTATGGGTTGCTACATGAAGGAATAACATGCATGTGGGGAGAAGATCAATTTCTTTAAATCTTTAGAATATTGTTTTCTAAAATAATTGGAGAGCTGATCTTTCTCCAATTTAAGAATTCAACTAAACCTTCGGAAACCGTCTTTTTATTCTGCTGTAAGTACATTTTCTTCTCCTTTTAGGCTCTATTGCAGTCGTCATTTACAGGCTTAAAATTATAAACTCGCTGATGAGTGTTATGCTATGGCAGGATATTTTCCAGTGTTCTGTGTCCTGAAGTTCAAAGTTCTTAAATTAACCTACTGGAGGTAAAATCAATGAAAGCATAGGATGAACATAAACTAGTGATTAAGGCTTAGGTTTAAGAAGTAGGCTTCCCACAGTCTCTCACAGTCTCTCACTACTATGAAATCTATGAACACTTTCCTCTTTTTGGTATTTATTTCTATTTAGTTTGTTCAGATGAAGGATATTTTCTTGCTTCTCCCTCTTTTTTTTTTTTTTTTTAGAAAAGAAGTGTGCTAGATTTTATGCAGAAACCTCAAAGCTAACAGGACCTTTTACACTGATTTCAATGGTCATTGATTCAACTCCTAAGCAGGGATTTATTCAGATATTTGCTCCTAACAAAATAAGCTCAGTTACACAATGTTAAGAAACAAAAATGTAGATGACCAAAATCAATTTTACATGCAAAAGCTCTATTACTCATCCCCTATGAATAAATAAGCCTCTTACAATGGAATCAATATAATTCTACTGCCCAGGATAGGAACATTTCAAGACCTGTATGTGTTTGTTAAAGTCTGCCTCAGGGCTATCTGTGGATGTCCCTGCATAAGGTGAACTTTGTGGGTAATGAAATGACCACAGCAATGTCACTTCACAGGCATTTTGTGGGCGTTAGAAGTGGGACAGCATATTACTTAAGCGTATAGATAAACGAACTACTCCAAAGCAGCTCATCTGCAACTTTCTAGCCCAGAAGAGCATGGTGCAGATGTGAGCATGGTGCAGATGTTTGGATAGTGTGGTGGGGGCAAGACCTCAAAGAGAAATTTTGACCTTGGGGAAAAGAAAATTCTGGATTAAAATGTTGTATTGGAATTTAAAATCGTTGCCAAGGCAGATGTTGTTTACTGTCCCTGAACATACTGGTTGGCTTAAGAGAAACAGTTTTTAGCAAGTAGATTATATCAAGTCCAAGATTCCTATAACAGATAGTTCTATCAAACAGCCCTGAGGTGGTGCCAGCTGCAGTTCTGTTATGCCCCTTTCTTATATGTGCTCCCTTCTTTAAAAAAAACCAACAACAACAAAAAACATGGACCCTAAATCACACAGCCAGGAAAATCTGAGAAGAGAAAAAAAAATCAACATCGATGGACCTCACAAAGATTTTTAGAGAAGATACAGAGAAATAAAATGACCACTCCCAAATGCCAGAGTCAGTCAGAACTGGTCAGCACAGGCAGACCCAAACTCCACAGTCCTGTGCTGCAGTCTGGTTAGGAGAAGAGCAGCTGTAGGCTGGAAGCCAGGTAACTATAGAAGTTAAATGGAATATCCAAGCTCATATGTTTTCCTCTCAATATAGCTAATGAGTTTGAGAGGATCTGCACTAATATGATTATAAAACTTAGGATAAAGCTCTTTTGTATTCAGACAGTCTGAAGCCTGGGAGAAGCCCTCTGCATTACCAGTGGATCCTGAACCTTCATCTGCTGGTGCTTACTCCTTGTATCCCTGACCGGAATACATCAGCTTTTGTACACGTGGAATAATTCTGGCATCTCTTGCCAACTGTGCACCACAGTTCAGTGAGCAGTCTGCTTTAATAGGAGTATTTGACTTAGCAGGCTGCTGAACTCTGTACCACAGCAAAAGATGAATCATTTATAGATCGTATCAAGGCAGCCAACTGGAGTTTAACCCGGTTTTGTTAACATTTCCATGCGCTAGTTATTCATCAGTAACTCATATTCATAGTCAATATTTTGTGAAAATGTCACTGGCCAGTGTACCCCAGCATTATAAGAAAGAAAAAATAGCATTGTGTAAGGGAGAAACTATAAAAGAAACTTGTGAAGGATAAAAGGTTGGGAACATGTGAAAACCTCAAAATAGCAAGAAAAAAAAAAGGAGGAAAGAATGAAAGTAAAGAAGCAGGAGAAAGACTGCAGCAGAAACTGCTTCATATACCAAAACAGGAATATTTCCCACATTTTAAGACATGAATCTTGGTTCTGTTTCCAAAAGCTTTTGCACTGAGTTCTCTAGCTGCTGTTCCCACAAAGTTATGTAAACTGTACAGTAGCTGACTGGCCAGGCTTCTTTTGTCTTTCTCTACAAAGTAAAAGAAAATATAAGTAGAGAAGATTTGAATGTCTTAGGCATGTTGTTTAGGTAGAAAATTACAGGATGTATCTTAGCTTTAGTGGTGAGCAGATCTCATATAAAGCCTATGGAGGAAGGGGAGAAAGTGCTCTTTTAAATAGGAATATTCTGGTAAAGGAGATATCCTTACCTTTGAGGAAGGTAGATAACTGGGTTTCTGTCGAATAACTCTCCTTTGGGATCTTGCAAAGACTGAATATGCTGTTCATACTGTGTCTTCATTATGTCTCGGTTCAGCCAGTAAACAGGTTATTTATGGTTTGATTTTTTATGTGTTAGAGATGACTGGCAATTTTTTTTCTGTCATAAGGAAAACTGAGGGTGGAATAGTATTATTTATAATTGAGGGACGATAGAAAGCTGTCAAAAGAAAATATATTCACATATGGATAAATAAAAAATAATACATCTTTCCATACAGATCTTTTATAGGACAAGTGTAGGAGCTTGAAAATAAGTAGAGCACAAGAAATGGCCTGTTTCGTGGTTGTATCAAGACGGACTACCCAATCTTTATTCAGGATTTGGTTTGGGGTCCACAAGCACTACCAGTAACATGGCCTAGTTCTGTTTTTTTACCATGACAGAAGAATGGGGTTGTACAGAGAAGATGAATGTGGAAAACCAAACTTAAATATGCTACAGCCATAGTGATTGCTTTAACTTTATATACTGCAATTGATAGATGTATTCTAGAAAGCTAAGGGAATGTGCATAGTCATATGGGCCACTTTTTTTGTCATCAAGCTTAAGATTTCATTCAAACTGAAAAGCAATTGCCAATCTCAAATATTTTCTGAGAATGAAATTTTCTAGTAAAGGGAATATAAACCCTCCCGAGGGAAGTGATGTGCCCAAATAGGTGTAGAGGGAGTATCCTTGGATCTGTGCTTAAGATACATGGAGACTCAGTTTAAACATCAGCATTACACTGCAGACTGCCTGTGTGGGGTATACAGCTCTAGCTGTCAGAGTCTGAAAAACAGCTTCAGCAGATTCCTATCAGAATGACAGGTGCTATTGCCCTTGCTTTTACACAGCTACATGGTTTCTTAAACTACCTTTAGCTCTCTGTTTCTGGGGTGACTATGATCCCATCAGCTGATCCAGAGTCATGATCACCACCAGAGTATGTAGAGGGAAATGCAAGAATTCCCTCATCTTTAGGGTTCCTTAACAACTTCAGTGGCACCTTAGTGTCAGGCCCCTGAGTGTACTCATAGGTCTCAACTGCCTGTGCTGGGGCCACCCCTGGCCTGCGGCCGCCCTCTCTCGAAGAGCAGTGCTGTGCTCTGGGAGGCACCGCTGCTGCCCTCGGAGGTGCCCCGTGCCCCACCACAACTCTGCCTGACACTATCAAAATGAACTCCTGACAGGGCAGCCTCCACATTGAACAAACTACTACTTCAGCATGAGGACTTTTATCATGGTGGTCGAATATTACTTATGCTACACCAATATATCAGGTTTTCAGTATAATAACCAAGCAGTTATCAACAGTTCCAAGTTAACTGACATGGAGAAACAGCAGTTGTTTTCTGCCTGTTTTTGTCTGTTTCTGCCTGATTCTGCCTGCTGGTACAGAATGTGCTGATACCTGATATGAGGACTAATTTCTAGCAAAGCAGTTCAAAGCATCACGGCATCACAGACTGGCTGAGGTTGGAAGGGACCTCTAGAGATCCTCCAGTCCAACCTCCCTGCTCACACAAGGTCACTTAGAGCACGTGGCACAGGACTACGTTCAAGCACGTTTGAAGATCTCCAGAGGAGATTCCACAACCTCTTTGGGGAACCTGTTTCAGTTGCCCATATTTAATAACTCTTCACCCCTTCTTCTTTCCAGTCTCACACATATTCTGCAAAATGGCAGTGCCATTCTGAGAGATAACCTCTAAGTTATAAGGGAACATCCAATAGGATGTTTTCTGACTGTTACAGTTTTCTGTCTGACAGTTTCGGTCATGCCTTCTTTATAGGTAATGTGTTTTCATAGGAATAGCATACAAAGAAAAACGAAGGCACATTGATGATGTAGAAATGACTGAACCTTTTTGGAGTAGATTCACAACACACTGGCAGTGTAGTAAACAGCACAATTCTTTTATTGTGTTTTACCCACTGCTTTCATGTCATCTAAAGTACAACCATTATTCTCTGGGGCTTAGTTATATTTCTGTAGGTAGGAAACTGCATTTTAGATCTTCCAATTATAAAAAAAAAAAAATCACAATAAGACTAAATTCCTTGAAAAAGAAAATGCACAAAAATCAGCATAATATTGAGAAGACCTTTTTGCATGCATCATGTTGAGAATTCTTGAACAGCACTTTTATTACTGATTGTAAATATCAACTGCCACAGTTCTGAGTTTTAATTAACGTTGGTGAAGCAGAATTACATTCTCAAAGATAAATAAGCCAAGATAACTTTATATATAAACAGAAATATTTTTGGAACGTGGCTGTCTTCCTAAGAAAAGTACAAAGAAGTCTGGCGACCGACAGCCTGGACTGTTTAGTTGCACTGAGCTGGCAGTACTACCCAGAGCTTCCCGTTCTCCTCTGTGCCCTTTTCTTGAGGACACGTGGAGCACGTGAATAAGGCATGTCGTTGTCAGAAATGATCAAGAACACAGTTCTCTGACCTCTGGTTAGCAGGTGGTTCCTGCTGCAGCTTTTAGGCTGCTGCTATAAATTATAACATCAGATATGTCCTCACAGATACCTCAACTGCTGGATTATGATTACACCTCCATGCTCTCAACCGCACTTTGGGTGATATTGACATAATTTAATTCCTCCTCATTTGCTCTCCTTTATAGCCTATTGATAATCAACCTATTCCTATTTTTAGAAGGGTCTGGATATTTTTGTCCTGTGTTTGTGTTGTACCAACCAAAATAAAATCCTCACCTATAATTTAATACAATATAAATGAACACTTATATGATCATGTTAATGTCAGCACAAAATTTTCTACGTCATTAACTAATGATATTCTGATAACTGTAAAATAAATAGAATATTGTTTTTTCCTCCCTGCTGATACATCACTGTAAAATAATTTATCTTTTAAAATAGACTGCTTTACTAATATCCTTACCTCTCATTAGCCATTTCTAGCACGTTTGACTGGAAATAACATGGCTGCCTGTGACGTGGTGGGAGTTCTAGCAGACATGTGACAGTGAGACATAAGGACGTGACCTGATCTGTCTGAGCACGCTGCATGTTATCATGGCAACATCTTGCTGCCCAGCTTTCCAAAGATATCTGGCAGGGGTATGGACAATAGCCGAATGAATAAAAACTCCTGTGCAGTATCTAGGTATGTGTAGTTGACATGCCAGCACGAGCTGGCCATGTCCTCTCTCCTGTTTTATCTGATCTCTTCAGTCTGCGGTGAGGGTGGTTCTGGACTCAGTGTATGGACAGTGGTACCTGCCTACTTATAACTGCTAATGCTTTTGTTCTCTTTCAGCTTTCTTCAAAAGTGGAGAGAAGAATTACCTTTTACCCAGTTCCTCTCTTTTGAGTCAGCTACCAGGCTAACTCCCAGCTGTAAAGGGGAGAGAAGAATAAACTTTAAACAGATAACATTAGATAAGACACAAAAGACAAGTACATGCCAGAGGAAATGGAGCAGGCAAAAGAGAAAACCTGTGCATAGCGCTGCTCAGAAGCAGGAGGTGGGAGCGCCTTACCTTTGGGCAGAGTAGTAGGATGTTATTGTTTACAAAGGCAATGAGTGCCGACTCACAAAAGGAGGCTCACGCCTTACAAATCTGGTAGACTGTCCTGGTGAGGTAAAAACCAAGTAAGTCACAGCAAGGAAGCTATTGATATGATTAACCTAGACCAAGGGAAAGCTTTTCGTATAGGTACACACAAAAGGCTTATCCCCAAAGCCAAGAAGTAAAGGAGACAGACAGCTAAGTGGATAAGGAATTAGCTACAAGTCCAAAGACAGAAGGGTGCAAGGCAGGATTGCAAAGCCCAGAAATGGATTACATGGGATCAGAAAGAAAGGGTAAAAGTGAGAGAGCCAAGGGGAGACAGCCCTCAGTGGGAAAAGTGAGAAAGCAAAGGGGAGGCAGCCTTCAGGGTCACTTTTTTTTTCACAGATAACAGGCTCACTGTGTCCCATATGAATATGTTGAGTTCAGTAGAATTCCTAACATCTCTTCTGACAAAGCAACTTCTATAAACATTGAAAATTAAAAAAAAATGCTGTGAATATCAGAAATCTTTAGGGCTAGAGGAATCAGTATAGTAATTTGACTTGCTCATTTGTGTTATGGCCCATGAACCACATATTTTTTGGACGCTTGAACAATGTATTCCTCTTAGTGTCCTTAGGGCAATCCCGAATACCGAGAAATACTGAAATGCGAGTTTTACGGGTAAGGACCTGGGGCACAGAAGGCATGTCTGAGCTGCCTTGTGCCTCTAGCTCATTCCAGACAACCCCAAACGATGGCTGGAGGCAGCCACTTAAAGCCTGTCAGCTTTCTAAAGCTGTGTTTAGACGTGCCTTTTAACTACTGCTGAGGGGTTACCTGTGTATGTTCTCTGCTGTGCAGGCCAAGAACAAGGATGTTTTCTCCTAGCCCAGTTAAGAATCATCTGGCTTCGAAAAAGCTGCCCGTTAAAAATGTTTTGCTCTCAGGCAAGGCAGCAACTCCCCAAGCTGTCACGCATGGAAGTCTGAAGGAGTGATGATTCTCGAGGAGTAACAGGCAGCTGGAGGGGTACCCTTTTCTCCCACGTTGGCTGTATGTAATATGCCTGATTTCAGCCTAGTGAGTCCACCTTGCCCGAACACTGGCAAGGCCCCCACATGGCCACAAGGCAGAGCTCCCTGCATATATAACTGCTGTAAATGCCTGTCAAAATCTGGAAGGGAAAAGTAACTTGCTTAGGCAGAGTTCTCTGGCAAAGGAGGTGACTACACCTAGGGCTCTTCACCAAACATTTTTCTCCCTCCTGCTCTAGTTCTCTTTCCATTTGATCATTTTGATCTGTCTGTGCAATGTGCCTCCCTAACTCTTTGGACTTTCTAAAACTGATCCTGCAAGAGCTGCAATCATATGAGTACGTATGCTGAAATCAGTGAAATTACTTGCAGCCTTATTCAGCAAAGTACTGAAGGGCATATCGGATTACCTTTGTACAAACTGAAAGTAGATGATGAAATGCTTTGGCAAATTGCCAGTTATATAGATGAAATCATGTATGTACATAGGTCTTTACAGGACGGGGATGGGAGGCCAGACAATTCTAGACACAGATGCAGTAACACTGAGATACTAGTGACACCATCATGTCCAGCTGTGTGTTCTGTTGACATGACAGTGTTTGAAGTGCTGCTGTTTACATGGAACAAAAATATTGCAATAATTAAACTACTGCAGATAATTTCCATTTATATGAAACTTCCATACGAACATATGCAGTCAGAAGTCTATCACAGGCGGTTACAGGAGGTTAACTCCAGCTATTTATACTGAGGTAAAAGTTGACCCCATTGCTCTGGGCCGTTATCCCAGGAGAGACTCCGAGTCGCTACCCTAATGTGTAGACGTGCCTGTTTTCAAACAGAAGCAGCCCTTACGTCACCTGGCTGGCCAGCAGCGAGCAGCACCACGCGCGCGCCCTGCGGTTCACGGTGACGCGGCAGCGGCTGCAGCCGGGCAGGTCCCCGCGGCCCTGGCTGTCCCTTCCGCACGCAGGGCCCCCTGCGCAGTGCCCGTCGCAGGGAGCCCCGGCCGCGCGCTCCGGCCGCGGGGCCGAGCGCCTCCTGTTCCAGCTGCGGGAAGGCTGAGAACCTGCACGCTGCTGTCCCGCAGCGCGCGCGTGCCACGGCGCTTGTGGCACTGCTGGCACCTGGGCTGCTGCCTGTCCCGTAGGAGGCTACAGTGAGCTAAGAAACGCACCGCAGCGCAGATGCACTGGCGTGATCTGGGATTTCATACCTTCTCCCTGAAGCTAAGGATAGATAGGTGTATGTTCTATTATAAAACGAAGGGGCAGGGATGCATAAATCTGTTTTTTGTTATTGTGACTGAAAGAATGAAAGATCTAGAAGATTCTGCCCATTCCCTGGGAGGAGAAGGGTAGGGTGTACTATTACTGCATTCCTCCTACAGCTTAGCCATAGGTTTTGCATGCTTTTGTATTACCTGACTGCTGGTCTGCTTGATGCTCTCCTGCCACTCTCCTCCCCAGTCTTGACTGGGTAGACACCTGTCTCTTAAAATATCTGAGGAATCTGATCCCTCCCAGGAGTAAAACAAACTTCTGTTTTAAATGAGTTTTGAATGAGGCTTGGCTAGACCTCATGATTGGTTCACTCCATCTAAATGAAGAATGGGACCTGGTTATAAATAAAAACACATGCACAATCTAATTTCTACCCTGTTATTGTCTCTAATCATTGTATCCTTGCAGAGTCGGTCCCTGGGCTGTATGTGTCCAAGTGCTCCTATACTACAAATAATGATGATACATGCTTGTAACAAACCCTCCTGGAATACAGTACCCTAAACACAGTATGGACCTCTCCAACAAAAGGGTTTAATCCATTTTATGATGGTCAATCTTGTTGTTGAATGTTTTGCACTTGAGAAGCCTTGTAACTGTGCATGAGAGGAGGTTCCAGATAACAATGAAAGGAGAAAAAAAAATTGAAGGACATACAAATTGGTTGGTATAATTCCTAACAGAGGCATAAGAAAGCACTTAAAAGAAATGAAAATTCAGTACAAGTTCCAGAATTGTTAATCTGTTCTGCTTTGGAAGAGTAACTTCTTTGCAGCAGGAAACTGAATTGCTGTTCTGTGAAGGCCTTCCTGAAATGTGTTTAAAAAATATCGTCTCCAACGCAGGAAAACAGGGTTATTCTGGAGCAAGGATCACAATGTCTGCAGCTGTGGATGAGGGGTAGTTCTTGGCACTGCAGCGTGTGAAGATACACCACAAGTGATGGTAAGAAGAGGTGGTTTGTCTCTCCTGCGCTTGGCCCTTGGCACCAAGTCCCTTCCCCAAGAGCTGAGCCTGCTCTCGGGAGTCTGTTTGAAACATGCCGCCTGCTCCATCCAGGGCAGGAAATGATACTGCCTGCTAAACTCCTTTGTATTGGAAGAATTTCCATTGCAGAGTAGACTTAAAAAAAAAAAAGGAGTTAATAAAGAATTTATATGGCAACTTTGTTTAGAAAATACACTAAAATGCAGGGACAGCGTAAGTAGGTCTCAGTATTCTCTAGCCTAAAGTTATCATTAAAAATGTGCAGAACAGCTTGCGCATAATTTGTCTGTACGTTATTACAGTTCACGTTTACCTGCTAATCCCTCTTCTGGCTGCTTTGTTGGGGGGGTTGCTAGCAGCCACCGCAACGACGCGTTTGGGCCGTTTCCGCGCCTCTCCCTGCCTACCCGCAGCAGCCGTGGGCGCGCTGTGCGCCTGGAGAGGGAAGCTACGGCGCGACGGGTGCACCCGCAGCCTGCCCAGGCGGCTCTCCCCGCGCGTACCCGGCCGGGCCGGGCCGGGCCGAGCCGAGCCGGGCCGGGCCGAGCCGAGGCG
>VWPW01015695.1:209996-222921 GCA_013389825.1 Crypturellus undulatus | reverse complement strand
GCGCGCTGCTCTCGCGAGAGGGCGGCGGGGCGGGCACGGGGGCGGCTCCGCTCCGCATAAAGAGGCGGCGAGGCCGCGCGTCCCCTCGGCGGCGGCGGCGGCGCGGGAGCCCGGGCTGGTGGCGGCGGTGGCAGCAGCAGCAGCAGGTTCTTCTTCCTCTCCCTCCTCTTGCTGCCGGCGGTGAGTGCAGAGCGGGGCCCGCCGCGACAGCTGCGCGGGCGGCCTCCGCAACATGGTGGAACCGGTGGTGCTGCCCGGGGTGGCTTCCCCCGCGGAGGGAGCCGGCTGCTGGCGGCGCTGGTGCCGCCGCAGTGCCCGGGGCGGCCGTCGCGGCTCCCCGCCGGGCTGCGTGGCCCCGCGGGAGCGCCCTCGCTGACAGGAAGCGCCGTGACTCTCCTCCCGGCGGGGGAGGCAGCGCGACTCCCTGACGGGGTCACCGGGTAGCGGAAACCGTGCAGGAGCCTGCCCGCCCCGCCTGGCCTCGGCATCCCCCGTGCCGGTAGCTCCGAGGGCTTAAACCGTTTCGGAACGGATCAAGCGGGGCCTAGCGCGGTAGCGTGTACAGTGCACCCTGGTGCCCGAGGCGCAGCCGCATCTCTCGGGGATCGGCACTGCAAGAGGCGGAGGCCGGCTCCTGCCGCCGGCCCTGCTCGCTGCTCGGCGTCGCTGTCCTGCTCGCGCCTGACAGGCAGCGCCGGGGCGAAGGGCCCAGCGCGTCGAGCGCGGCCCGCTCCCTGCGGGAGCCTTGCGGTGCTGGAGAGGGGAGTTTTCTTTCCAGCTCTCATCCCTGGGACCCGGGTCTGTTACACGTTTGATACATGGTGGCCGATAACTTCACAGGAGGTGCCGTGGGGGATTTGTGTGGTGCCCTGCACCATGGCACGCCCTTGGCCTTGTTCCCTTTTGCATGCATAGGGAGAAGCTGTAGTGAACCACAAGCAGAAGGTTATTTCTCTTCTGTGGTAATATTTGCATACATGTGAAATGGAAACCTGCTGTAAGGCTCTGACGACTCCAAGAGCAAAGACTTCAGATCAGAGGCTGCACGTGCCCCTCACGGGCTGCAGCCCCACCTCTGCGCTGCCCTGGTGTGGCAGCTCTTGTGCGGATCTCAAACCCCTGTGGGAAACAGGGCCAAAAGTGCCTCTTGTGGAGTTAGTTCAGGCTGTGTGCATTCATTGTGTGATAACGTGTGCTTGTGCAGTCATGTTTGGATATCATCCTTATGTGATGCGGGTTGTTTTCCCCCCCTCCTTTATTTTTTTTTAATGGCGAGATCTGTAAATATTTAAGGGACTATGTATCACAAAGAGTAGCGAAGACCTGATGGGCGACTGCTCTGTCTGCTTCAACGTTAACTCCAAAATAGCATGAAAAAGAGTTATTTTCCGTAGTGGTTAATTTCTGTGACCTATCTGTTACAGAAGTACTAGCTTTAAAGCGAGATGAGCAGTGGGAGCCTTGGCTGTTTATCAGGCATGGCGTTAAGAGACAATGAACCCTCGGAGTTTTGGTGGAATGTCTCAAGTGGGGATTAAACTGAAGTTAGCAAAATATGCACTTTATCTTAAGCTGCCGAGTGTCTTCAAGGTTTGTACAACAGGGACTACAGAGATTTCAAACTTGTCAAGAGTCCTTTTGGTTAATGGGAGAGCTGATCTCATTAAACATAAGGGGAGAAGGATTCTTTAATGCTGGAGCCTTAAAGTGACTTGCTGATTTGGAACTATTAGCTGGGTTTTTCTTCATCCTGGTTCAATGGATAGAACCACAATGTGTTTATTAAACCCAAAGAATAAACAGTTAAAGTAACCCAGGAGTCAGTAACTCTTCACTAATTCTGTAGTGAACCACTGGATCTCAGATTAATCTCATGCATGTGCCTTACTATTGCTCCAAAAAACGAAAGTAGTTAGGATACAAAGGGTGGGATTTCTAAACTGTTGCAATATAATGCAACTCTTGCATATCAAGAGTATTAGGACACTCATTGCCTCATATGTGAGGCTGATTACAGAAGGATTGCTGCTTTAAGGGTGGTGACTAGATGAAGTGGTTATGAGACTATTTTAACTCTGCAATGCTTTTTCCCCCCTGCCAGGCTATCTGAGATTCAGGATCTTCAAAATGGCATTAGCAGCAATTGATCCTCAGCAGGTACGTGTCAGTGAAGTCCACTATTTTTTATGTGTAGATAAGGGGAAAACAAAATCCAAAGAATCAGCTAATTTATGTGTTTTTTTAAACAGAATGTTGTCTCGAGGGTTGCCAACCTTCCCTTGGTGAGCTCCACCTACGACATGGTGTCCTCTGCTTACATCGCCACGAAGGACAACCATCCTTATTTGAAGTCCGTGTGCGAGATGGCGGAGAAGGGAGTGAAGACAATTACTTCGGTAGCCATGACGGGTGCTATGCCTATCATCCAGAAGCTGGAACCGCAGAGTAAGACAGCTGGGCAGCATTTAATGTAACGCAATGCTTTATATACTCAGGAGTGCTTGTGATGTTTTAGTTCAGCAGAAGCATGCTGGTCTGCGGTGCTGAGTCCGGTAGCTTGCTAACTTGTTGTTTGTTCAGTAACTGATTAGATGGGTATGATTAAGACAAAAGCAGTCTAGAGACAAAGCAGATTGTAGACCAAACTTAAGACTAAACTGACATGCTCCTCTTGATTTACAAGATAGCTTGGTTATGTCACCTCTTACTCAACAGCTACCTCGCCTTTCACCGAGTTTCAGTGCTAGTTTGTACTTGTGGTGAAACCTGGCAGCAATGTTGCAAGGCTGTTCTAAGTAGGAAGCCTATTTTCACCACATGGCAGAAGGCCAGATACTTTGACTTGTTCTGAAGGTTGTTTGAAAGGTATCTGAAAGGGCTTTCTCTGCTTCCAAGTGCTTGATTATGGCTCTGGCCTTGTTATAAGCTTATGCAACCTCAAACCTTGCTTAAAAATGGAGGAAACTGCCTTAACCATTTTACAGCACAAGCTCTCTGTTTCCATAGAAATTATCTACCCTTCCTTTGTGCCAAGGTGAGTCTCAGATCAAAACCCATCACATTTTATTTTCTCTCTCCTCTTCTAGTTGTAGTTGCCAACAACTATGCATGTATGGGTCTAGATAAAATTGAAGAGAGGCTGCCTATACTGAATCAACCCAGTGACAAGGTAATACTTCTGTAATATGCGGGTGAAGATAGAAGTATTAGACACTTTTTTGTTATCACTAAAATGGGTGAGGAGGGGGCTGAGTGAGGAATAAGACTTAATCAAAAATGAGGCACAGCAGAGAAACAATGAGGATATTTCTGTAGAGCAGTGTGGGTGTTTTTTTTTTTTTTTTTTCAGGTTCATTAAGCCTCAGTATTTGAGTAGGTTTCCATATACTGTATCTATAACTGGTATTTACTAGTACTCATCTTTTAAGATTTGGGTCCATTTACTTTTTTCTGCTCAGTGTAAAGTAAACAGTGTGTTAACTGCTTTCACTGAAGAGTTTTGACCTGCAGACTGTATGGTAATCATACAATATTTTGCTTTGTTTCTGTCTTCAGCTCAGAGCTCTCCTAAATAACTGACTTAAAACAGGTTTATGCTAAGTCTTGTACCTGCATTATATTTTCACAGAAAATATGGAAGTGAATGAACTTTTTTTTCCTTTCTATTTTCTGTGGCAGGTTGTTGCCAATGCCAAGGATGTAGTTGTTGGAGCCCGGGAAGCTGTAACAACCACTGTGACCGGTGCCAAGGAAACTGTTACCCACAAAATCACCGGAGTTGTGGGCAAGACTAAAGAAGCAGTGCAAGACAGTGTTGAAATGACTAAGTCGGTTGTCAATGGCAGCATTAACACTGTCCTGGGGAGTCGTGTGGTGCAAATGGTTAGCAGTGGAGTGGATAGTGCACTCACTAAATCAGAGACCTTTGTAGACCAGTATCTCCCACTTACGGAACAGGAGATAGGTAAGACATTCACAGCTTGATCTTGTTGGAATGCTTCTGCTGGGGAGAAGCAGACAATCATTATTTAGTTGGTCATCATGGGGAGGGTCAAATTCTGCCTTGCTGTTGGAAGGAAAGCACAGTGGAAATAGTAAGGAGTTCAACATAGTCTGGACTCAGCCTACCCAGTGCTGAAGTGCAGCATTCAGTCATTAAGCAACTGAAATTGTTTCATACTTCCATCTTTTTTCATTCTAATCTGTATTTTTCTTCTTTCCACACATCTAGAGCAAGAAGCTGCAAAAGTTGAAGGATTTGAAGTTGGAGTTCAAAAGCCAAGTTACTATGTTAGACTAGGATCCCTGTCTTCGAAGGTCCGTGCACGTGCCTACCAACAAGCCTTAAACAAGGTTAGAGATGCTAAGCAAAAAAGCCAGGAGGCAATCTCTCAGCTCAACCACACTGTTAATCTGGTAAGTTTAAGCTTTTATTTGGGATGTAAAAAGCAGATGTTGGCATAGTTTTACTGACTAAATGGCATGAGAGATAGTGTTCTCAGATCAAAGGCAGTATTTATGTTACATGCCATTCAAAGCATTTTCACTGCCTTTCTGGAAAGGTATTCAGTTGGACTGAGCTGTAGACTAACTAGCAATTGCCTTAAATTTTTAAGTACTTCTGGAGTTAATTTTGATAAATAGTATCAGTGGGCTTTGTTCAGTGAAGAAAGTTTCTTTCAGTTTAGGAACCCTTCAATGCTTTCTGTTAATGAATGTAGTATTGTTTATGTTCCTGCTTTGGTTCTTGCTGTGGGGTATCTCTTAGCACTCCTGCATTCTTTGGTAGTCTGATTTTAGCAATGTGCCTTGGTGTACTGGGGAGAAACTGTACGTAAAGTCCTGACCCTTTACATCTTCAATTCCTTGTGCAGGAGGCTGGTGGCAAAGGGGTAAAAACAAACTTGAATAAGATGATTGAGGCAGAAGATAGACCGGGTGATGTCTTAAAACTTCTTCTAGTATGCACTTTTCTTTGAAAAGCAGGACTAGATTCTTATAGTCCTCAAAGCCTTTTATCTTAAACTTTGGGTATTTTAAAAAAGGTTTACAAGGTAAACAAAGTAGGGCAGCCTTAATAGAACTGTTTGCAATCTTTGCTTTACTTCTCCTTTGGCTGTATTTCAGATCGAATATGCCAGAAAGAACATGAATAGTGCCAATCAGAAACTTCTTGATGCTCAGGAAAAACTATATCAATCCTGGGTTGAATGGAAGAAAAATACAGGCCAAAATGATGGTGATGAATCGCATAGCGCTGAGGTAAATAGATGTACATGCACACCAGAAATAAATGAATTGCATAGTACCAGAGTAACTACTAAAAACTTACTGTATCAAAGGTTCACAGCATCTTCACAGCATAGCGTATTCCTTGCAAAAATGTGGCATTAATGGTAAAGCTTAGGGCAGCTGCCAGTAACAACTATAAAATGCCCAAGTTGCTAAGTTGTGCAAGCACTCTGAGGTCCATTCTCCTTTACGAGAAACCTCATTCTGTTTTCCCTGTCAGCATACTCATATCTAGATCAGCTAGGATTCAGTCATTTGAGATTGCTGGAAAAATCAGTTTGTTGCATAAAGCAGTCCAAGGCACAGACTTGCTGAGGATTATGTACATAGCTTGAAACGATGAGTCTTTGACTGGAATAAACTTGCCTGCTGTGGCTTCTTATCCAGAGCTGAAATGAGAGCCTGCTTAGCTGGGCAGAAGCTACGGGTTTTTCTGCTCCCCAAAGTACTTGAACACTGAAGAAATATCAAGTACTTTCAAGTTCTGTCTCTGACTTGTAAGACTTGAGGCTTGTTTTACTATCTGCTATGGCTTTGTTTTGCTTGTGTCACTTTTCTTCACTCTTTGGTGCATCTTTACCATAAAGCTACAACAGTGATGTCAAAATTCTGATGTGCTGTTATACTTTGTTTCCAGCACATTGAGTCGAGAACTCTAGCTATTGCACGAAACCTCACTCAGCAGCTCCAGACCACCTGCCTCACCCTGGTCTCAAGCATACAGGGGCTTCCACAGAATGTGCAGGACCAGGTTTACAGTGTTGGGTCAATGGCAGGTGATGTCTACCAGAGCTTTCGGTCAGCATCTTCCTTCCAAGAACTGTCAGACAGCTTTCTCGCCACTAGCAAAGGACAACTGAAGAAAATGAAGGAGTCTCTGGATGATGTGATGGATTATCTGGTTAACAACACACCACTTAACTGGCTGGTAGGTCCCTTTTACCCAGAACTGGCTGGTATTCCGCATGCTGAGAGCAAAGGTGAAGGGGAGGAGAATTCCAGCCAGGAAGACAAACAGCTTGAACACAGTGCTGAATAAACTGCATAGCATACATGTACTCTGTAGACTGACCAAACAAGTGACTCGAACAACTGTAGCTGTCGAATACTTCGGAAGAAAATTGATATGTAGGAGTGGGAGAAAATGATAAAAAGGAAAGATGTTTTCCCACAACTGGACTGTATTGTCCAGTCTAGTAAAGCCTTTTTAAAAAACACTCTTGAAGTGCCTAGGCATTGTCAGTTTACAGTTGTGAAGATGCCTTGTTTGTCAAGTTAAGAAACCTCATCATGCTCATTTGATAACATTTCTGTAAATGAAATCAGCCATGGCTAAAATCACTTGGTGGCTTTTTTAATTTGAATGAGAATAATGCAAAAGCCTTACAGGCTTTGATATGCATTTAAAAGCCCTGCAGTCTAGCTCAGCACACTTGAATTCCATGCCTGGTGCAGATCAAGCATTTCATTATAATAGCTCTGCCTGTGCAGTTTTCTTGGATTGTCTTGCACTACCTTGTGACTCACGAAAGGAGTTCTGCCAGTGCAAAACTTGAAGCTGCAAGTGGGGTTTCTTGAATGAGTCAGACAGAGTTACTTAAATGCTGTGACACTGCTAATACTAACCATATAAACTTTATATTGTATTACACAGTAACCTGACCAAATCATTATTAAAGCGCACTTTTTAAAAATTATGCAGTAAAAAACAAGATTCATGCTGTTTGTACCAACGTGCCTGCTTTTCTTTTTTGTAGTGATCTTTTGTAATTTTGTATGCTAGCAATAAATGCTTCAGTTGCAAAAGTCTGTCTCTACTGAATGGTGTCTGAAGTGTTAACTTGCTGTTCTGTGACTCCAGCACACTGGATCCAGAAGGCAAGCTTGAAATGCAAGTGAAGTAGACATGTACTGAAAATGTACATGTGTGTATAGATAAAGCAATGCTGCTGCACTTCCATCCCTCTGAGTTTCTATCTATCCTTCCTCCTTCCCCTCCATCTTAGCTTTCCTACTGCTTTTTGGTGCTGTTACCTTTTGATGAAGCTTGTGAGTTGATGGATGTTCTAACAGACTTGGGCATACAGATTTAAAAAGCAACAACAAAGTCCTGCCTTCAGCCTAGGTGTTCTGTGTGGTGTGAGACTCCCAACTAACTGCCTCTGCTACCTGTCTATAGCCAGCCTAAGGCCCTCAACTGAACAAACACACTTCAGTCTGTTTATCTACCCTCTTTGGGTTTGAGTGTCTAACATACATCAACACTTGACTAAGTGAGAGAAATAGTTCTTTATTAAACCCCTTGAATCCTTCCTCTGGAAGAGATGCAGTTGCCCACTAACACACTCTTCACTTAGTGTTGTCCAGGTAAGTTCTACTGTGAATTGCAAACATTTAGTGGGGCAGTATTACTATCTACCTCAGAGAGGCAACATAGCAAAAATGGAGTTTGAAACAATGTTTGATATCTCATGAAGAGGTGGCGCAAGCTTGGCTGTGAATATGTATCTGTACTAAAGCAAATTGTGTGCAGCTTAGCCTTATAAGGTGGGAAGGCTGGGCTGTTAAGTCACGATTCAGGTAAATATTAGAAGGACACTGTGCTGTTGAGGTTTGAGCATAATACTAAAATGGTGGCAACTAAGGCTAAAGACCAAGATTTTGGAATTTCTAGCCTTTAACACATTTCTTATTTGTAAAAGTGAGATACTGTCTCCAGTTTTAGGGCCTGACTTAGTATTTCTGTAATTCTTCCCTCTGGAAGTAGCTACCTGGAGTTAGTGTGTCCTTTTTCATATCTGAATAAAATAAAATTTGTAGAGGAGTGCTGGAACAGAATGGAGCTAATGCTGTCGGGGTAGTTGATAGGTCAGTGAAGGGAATTCCTGCCTTTACATATAAATCAAACAAGACAGTGAAACTGCTAAATGATGACTTATGACCTAGGAATTAGCAGCATCCATTTTTAATGTAATTCATATTTTTGTTCTATGTGAAGTTGTACAACTGCATACTTTGTCAGATGGGTGGCCTGTCTAGCTTTCCGGAAGCAGATGAAGCAGCAATCTAGGAGAAATGTTACTATTCTAGTCTTGCAAATTCTTTCCCTGTCACCATACATTAGTGCTTATGTAGTGTTTGAAGTGAGGTAAATACCAAAAAGTACACAACCTCTTGCATTTACTTCTTTGACAAAACAACTCAACAGAAAAAATAATTTCTGAATTCTACTGGAATTAGCAACTCCTTCTTGGATGAAGACACTTGAATTTTCAGATTTCAGAATTTTTGAAGCCCTGGGGGTTCTTAGATAATGTTTTGTCCCATACTTGCTGCATTTTGTTTGTTTGGTCATTTTCTCTTGAAAGGAGAAAGGAGCTGCACAACTGTTGAACTGGCTCCTGAAAAAAAGTACATAAAAAGCGGACAGGAGTTAATTCTGTATGGAACTCTAAAAACTCTCCTCTAAAGCCAAACTAAATTAGGCCATTCCCGGTTTATAACATTTGCTGAAAATTCAAAAATGAAAGGAGGAAAAATTTTTAAATATTAACAGGACACAGACAGCTCTTCCTCTTGTTTCACCTGTTTGTCTATACTTACCTGTTTTAAATTGGTTGGTTACACTACGCAAACTTCCTGATTCTAGTCTTAAAAAAATTTGAAAAAAATAGCTTGGCTTCACAAAAAAAGAGGTGAGGAGAAGCTTGCTGAACAGCAGGTAGGCCATGTAACTTGAAAATGGTATGAAATGGGTGATGCTGTTTCAGGCAGGGCAGATAAATCTCCTAAGTGAGAAAAGTCTCAAAGGCTGCTACTTGCATAAACACTCAGACAATACAAGTTAGAAAACTAATGAGAAAGTTATCACTGATGAGATTGTATAGCATTCAAAAATGATTGTTTCTGCTAAAGAGATCACTCAAAATCATTTGCAGCGTTCAGCCATCCCCTGCTGCTTTCCAGGTTCATTTAGCGTAACACCATTATTCTGTCATTGTTGATAAACTTTTTATTTTTCTAAGTCCACATACCTTAAATTTTGCAAATAGTTCTACCTAGCACAACACATTCACACCAGAATAAGCACTAGTGAAATCCAGATTGCATATTAAAATTATATAAAAACTGATGTATGCTTAAAAGTTATTTAAAAAAAAATACATTGTAATAGAACAAAATAAAAATAAATGCAATCTAGGTTAATGACAGAATGTTGTTACAAAGCACTTCTGTCATTTCTCAGTACTTAAAGAAGATAGCACTAGTAGGACGATCTAGCTGCCCGTTATGGAAGACTTACGGGAAGAAGTCTTCCCTTATTCTCTATTATGAGAATTGAAATACTGCTTTGTTTCATCTTCTCATCAACTATGAGATGAAATTGCAAGCAAACACAAAGGTCATATGGAAGTGAAGGCCTTGCAACACCATGGACAAAAATGCTTCTGTGACTTTGGACATCTTGCAGTCCTGTAAAGGAGTTTGCTGCATATAGTGGATATGCTGGAGAGACTAAGGAAAGCAGAAGCTTAAACCAGACGGGCTGATTAATATATTTTCAATAGTAACAACATGGATATGAGTAATAGGAGTACCTTAAGCCTAGGATATAGAGGAAATTATCACTGTGGTCATGTGCCTCAGCATAAACACAGAATAAGCATATTACTATTAAGCTATATGCAGAAAAGTAGAAGACAATTGTTGCTGGTAGAAAGACGTGGTTTTTCCCATTTGTAGTGTCATTTGGCTTTTAGCATGCCAGGATAACTGATCTTCTTGGAACACAATAGGCTCTCAGAGTGGATTTGGCATTCTCATACTTGTGCCTGATAAATGACATGTTCTTTAAGCTTTTTTTAATGTTTCACTTTAATTGATACTTCTAAGTCCTTGGTTTGCTGTATTCACCTAAACTCAAAGGAACGGAGTAATTCACCTTCAGTGCTAGGTATTTGTAACATGATAGTTGCAGTAATCTCTCTCTGTTCTGATAGTTCTTTCTGGATATAGTAGAGGTTTTCAGAGGTTTTTTTTTTTTTTTTTGCAGTTAGAGCATGGTCTAAAACTTCTCCAGCCTAAGCTGAAAACATGCCTAGATGCCCTTTAGATACAAAGCTGCCTTTTATGTGCAAATTCCTATGAACACACAGCAGTGGTGATATGTCTGTATTTTGTGCCTCACAGTATTCCTCACATCATCGATAACAAAGCCATCAGTGAAGCAAGCTATACATATTTGTACTTATTTATTCTTATATATGTATAGCTTTTATGTAAATAAGTATAAATAAGTATATTTTTTTCACTTGGAGAAAAATGGTTATTATGGTTATGCCTAAATTGCTTCTGAAAAAAAAAAGGATATTAGTAAATTAATTCCTACTAATGGTACTTAAGGATTGAGATTAAGTCCATTAAGATTACATTTTTAGAGGTGTGTAATATCCATGTATCCACTAATGTCTCTGACAATTCTTGCATAATAGCAGTTAACTGTATAATCTGGTATAATAGTACAAAATAATACCAATCATCCAGTTAGAACAGAAGACAAAGCAATTTTGCAGTTTCAGGTACCTGTTTGCTCAGGAAAAAAACTGAGGTGGTAAACTAGCAGAGCAATCTATATATTAGAAAATATATAGCAATCTATACGACTCTCATCTAGGCAGATTCCTCTAGATAACTGGGTCCATGAAAAAAATGCAAGAAGTTAAAAATATTGTTTTTTAATTTTCCATTTTTTCCCTAAATACAAAACTAAGTCAAGTTTGCTAAGGCAATTGCTCTGTTCCACCTCTACTTTAAAATCCTATATCCTCAGCAAGTAATTTATGTCTTGCTTAATGTTTTGTCTGTCTTGGCACGTTTAATGTGACCAGCATATTTCAATATGTGTTCAGTAGTTTGGGTCTGATTTCTAGACATATTGAACATCTTCACCTCCCTATGGTTTCAGTCATAACCATTACCCAAATTTATTTAGTTCAGTTTTGGAATTGATTTCCAATTTCCTTCCCATGCAGGTTCCAGATTTCACTATTACAGATTTGTCTTCAGAGTCAGATGATATTCCAGACATTTTGGATTTGGATGAAGACGATCAACAAGACTTTTCACGCACAAATGGCCCTTTCACTGCAGGGCAAAGAGCTGAATAAAGAAAAGACATAAAAATGTCTTTTTGATTGAGTGTATTGTCACAACACTTATTTAACTTATGTAAAGATGAATCTACCTAGCTTTGGGTTTTTGTTTTCCAGGTTGTGTTTTTGTTTTTCTGAATCAGTACTGTTTCACTTAGCATCATCAAAATTCTATTTTTTTCCCCCTAAGGAATGCATGCTAGGTTAACTCAACAGCATGTGTGTCAAAATCTTACCCACGAAGAAAGATATAGCATAATTGGTATAGCCTAATCTTTACTAAAGGTTTGTATTGATAACTGTTCTCCTGGCAGCAGTAGCCAAGAAAACATGCCAGTGCTCTGCACAAAGGGCTGCCAGCATATAAGCTGTATAGTATTTGTTGGCAAATTTTTCCCTCAGCCTATATGTAAAGTGCTTTTGCATCTACCTCTGCTGCTGGAAGGCATGACTGACTCCAGTTCTCTCAGGTGATTCTTGCTGGCCTCTGAATCTGGCTAGAGTGCTTTGCACATGCACTCCACTTCCCTCCACACGCCTCCCGCGTGCAACAATATTGGCCATCCTGATGCTATGAGTTGTGGGGCCTGAAACTAGAAGAAATTATTTTAAAAGTCTTATAGGAATAAGAAAGACAGTGGAAAGAGTGAGGAAAAGGAGAAGGAAGGATGCAAAGAGATGCGGGATAAAAGCACATTCAAATAAAGAGTAACAGAGACAAAAGTGAACTGAAACTAGTCATTCAACTGGTGACAGTAAAAATCTTTGAATGTATCTGAGTTAAATACTTGCTAAGAAATGCTGAATCTGCACATGCTTGCACACAGTACAATTTCAGTAGGAGATGGGGATACTTAGGAACTCGACTAGCAGCAAGTCGTCCATGTTTCCATGTGCTCGTGCCGAGCTCCGACGCAGCAATCCCGCCGATATCCCACGGGTGGCTGCCGGAGATCTGGGGATGATACATGGTGCTACTTTTGTACACCCGCTGATTCTGTGTAGAAATGTTTCTTGGTGAGCTAGAGCTGTCAGGTTGGCACCTCTAATACAAGCTGATAATCGTAATGCTTGATTGCTGTGAAAACTTTTAAAAGTCTAGTCACTGGAAATGCCTTGAAATAAAAATTTAAAAGTGTGCTGCTGTAGCTCTTTTTTTTTCCCCTTGTGGTGTGTGGGGGTGGGGGACTTCTTTCTCTTCTATATTAACGTTTGTGAATGGACTGTAAAATAACCGAAGCGGGAAGGGCCGTCTGTGTCTCATCTCATCCACGCTGCTGCGGAAGGAACGAGCCATACCGCTGAGGCGCCTCTCCTGCCGCCGTCTCGGTGTACCCGGGGGGCGCCGCGGCGGGAGGCGCCCACACACCACCACCACCCGGCCCGCCAGGAGCCACGAAATGGCGGCCGGCGCGCCCGCCCCCTTCCCGCCGCGCAGCCGTCAGCAACGGCCGCTCCCGTGAGCCCCCGCGGCTGCCGCG